>JAGVSQ010014811.1:0-10444 GCA_022683975.1 Rhyacophila evoluta
AGCCTGAAGATGCCGAAAGGCGAAACCCGGGTCACTGACAGTGATCTCACATATGGAAGTTTACCAGTTTTAAATAATTTAGAATTTAAGTCGATATTTATGGTTTTAATTAGAACGTATAAACACTTCGTGGTGTCTAGAGTTCTTTGTCGTCTGCCAATTTGAGCCAATTAAGACATACCCAGCATCTTTTCATTATTTTGAATACATATTGTAAATGTTATTAAAAATAAGGAAGCTATAATATAACTGCCCTAGCCGGTCCCATCGTCACTGCATGACATTAATTATATGGTATCATTAATTTTGTGCTATAATGAATAATGGAATAAACTTGAAAATACTCTTAAATGATATTTAAATTAATAAAACAAATAAATTACGTTTGATAAAATATGTGATTAAATTACGTATCTGTAAAGATTGTCAGAATGGCATCTGTCTGTCTGTATTTTAAAACCTTTTTAGCCATGTCCCTTCCAAATGTTGACCATACACTTCATAGTAGCAAACGTTTAGTGATGGATTGATATTCAAAAGAATTGGTTGTCAGAGAATAAGTCTCTGGTCCTCATATTTTTTTTTAAAAGCAGGATTTGAACAAACATCATACGGTGACAAAGCGTATAGGGTTGTCATAGACAAATATTACCTCAGTATTTGGGTCTTCAAGTTTTTCGTACGATTATTCGAATTGAATATGAAACTACATATTATTTACTAAAGATTATGTTACGAAAAATTTGCAAAACCACTTTATTGTTATTTAATAAGGAAATGGTTATACAAATGGTTTAATTGCACGCTAAAGAAGTATGGCAAAGGCATCGATAATTAATCTAATTGTATACTCATACATATGTAGACTACGAAGAAAATTAGAAACTTAGGTATCGTATAAATAAAGCTGAAAGAAATGTCATTTTAGAATATCCTGGATATAAACAAAGCAAAAACTCACTTTATGTTTTCATTGTGTTGTTTCTCTCATTAAATATAATTTTTCTCCACTTTTTTATAAGTTTTTAATCAATTTAGTGAACATTTCTTAAGATTTTGACGCAAATAATTAATATATGAGTAATACTTGTTCATTTTGATGAACGTTCAGAAAGTGCTGCAAATTTATAATAAATAGTAGTATAATGCAACTAGATATGGAAATTATAATGTGTTTTGATATCAAAAAAAAAAAAATTAGTATCTTAGAAATTACTAACTTCATATTAAGTTTATAAAAATATTTGTATGCCTGCCTGTAGGTGTAGATTTGGAAGGATTGTTTACAAAGAACAATTACAGTTACATTTTAGAATAAATATAACCGTATGAGTATACTGTATCAAATATGAAATTCATATTTCCATCGTCTGCATTATAATATTACTTTTCGTTACTTTCGCGGAAAGTAGTTTAGTTATTCTCTTATCTTCACTACCAAAGTCTTCTCTCCACAGACATCTTTTTCAATCTCGCAAAGTGTCGCCCGTGAATACATTTTTTAATGTGTTTAGTCAACATTGCGTGGCTTTCTTCTCTCTGTTCTGCCAAAATTCAACTTTTTTTTTGTTCGGCTGTTAGTAAGAGGCAGTAAAAAATAGTGTGTAAACAAAAGAGACTGCAGATATTATATTAAACGGCTTGAGAGAGAAAAAATAAAGGAATAAAATAATATAATTCAAGCCATTACAACTAATGTTCTTTAGAGATTTCGGTGTATTTAAATATTTATTGTAATATATTTTGAAACACACGACTGTATACAATAAATCTAAATAATTACGCAACGGCGTACTCATATGATACTCATGTCAAAATACTCATTTATAACTTAATCAGAAAAATTCGACCCGATTCTCGGCTTAGAGTATAGGATATTCATCAACACCTTCACGTAGCTTATGAATTTTCTGCTATTGTTCTTTTTGTAAAATATTTAATTATAAGATAACAGATTACAGTTTCATATTCAGCCTTATACATTTTAATTAATTTGACTACGAAGATATTGCTGCTATATGAAGTATTGTAATATTGAATTAGCCCAAAAATAGGATATTAAAATTGAGTTAAATAAATCATATTTTTGTATAAAAATATGAATGCTATTTTATTAAAAATGGATCCATTTACAATATATATAATTTTATTTGCAATAATTTTTGTTATTAATGACATTATATAACACTTTATTATTGATTATTTATAATGATTTGAATATGGTAATATTTACCATAGTGTAAAATCATGTTTCAATGCTGTAAGAAAGGATAGTTTGATTAGAGTTAATTTAAAGATTCTGGTGTCATATAACCCGAAAAATTGATACCTTGTTAGTCTAAATCGGGGTTTTCCAAACTATGTTCCGCGGAGCCTGACTAGGTGTTCCGTGACAATTTGGAAAGCTTTTATACACTGTAACAAATTTAAAGATCTTCTTACTAGTAAGAATTTGCCAACCTAAAAAAATAAGCTTAATGTTCCATTAAAATTTCCAAGTTTGCAAAGTGTTCCATTGCAGAAAAAGTTTGGGGAACCCTGGTCTAAATACACTGTATATTAAAGTATTATATTAGTAAAATGATCATTCTTTCAACGGTTTTAGTAGGTGTCTTTGTATTTAACTCAAAGTTATATTAAATAGACGCTTATTAAACAAAAAAATTTACAAAAGTTATCAGTTGATTTTTATCATACATTTAAAACATTCTATGGTAAATGAAGATACTTTTTATAAAGAACCAAAGCTCTAATAAATAAGTATCATAATTGATTGAATATACATATTTTCATATCGCTACTATTTTCATCACTAATTCTGTGACTATATAAAATGAAATAATAGAATCTGGACGTAGATAATGATTAAAACTAATTACATTCAATTAAGCTTCATTTCAATGACAAACTTGAAAGTGATAAAACTAACATAGTGCAATCTTTTGTTAAAAATGTGTTTTAAAATTAATTCCATTTTTTTTAATTAGAATAAAAGCCAAAGTAATCAATGATATTAGTTTTTTTCCACTACGCTGAACAAAAATTGTAACTGTGCGTATCTATTATAGATACTTGTTGTTATGTTAAGTATTTAATGAATATTTTTCTGTATTCATTACTATGGAAAAATTATCTTAAATTCAGAATACACATTTATACAGTCTTCTTAACAATTGTGAAGCTTTTAAGGACCAGTAAATCAAATAATGATAAAGATCCAAGACAATCATATATTTATTTATTAAATTAAATAAGCGAGAGGTCGATTTAAAAAGTACTCCACAGTACAATGTAAAAGGTTGTATACGAAGCCGTGTTAGTATTAATATGAAAATATTCCATGCATTATGCTGGCGGTAGCTTTTCAGTGTACGGCGAAGCTTTCAGGACTCTAATAGATTAATAAATCACCCTCATTATTTACAAATGGAGCTCCTTCTGGTTGACTGGGAATATAGGTCGGCCGATTTTTCGTTTGCATTTTTCCCACTAAGACGAGTTATAGAGAAAACTATAAATTTCTAGACGGCGGTGCTTAGTTATTAAATTTGTAAAAGTCAGCCTAAGTGATTCAGATTTATCAAGAATGCTTCACAAATTTAAAAATGACAATGAATTATCTTACCATTTCAAAAACGAGTGCGATAAATATCTTAAATATTTAATTGTGCATATTTGTTTTTAGTATTCTAAATTTGTTTATCCATCTTTGAATAATTTTACCACAGAAGTGGCCTACTTCTTGTTCAATTATACAGTAACAAATTATCTATAAATTTTTGAACATGTGATTGAAATATGTGATTTGATACGGAGACAAGATGGCGTATTATATTTTATGAAAAAATAAAATAATTTTGAAAAGACGTAATATATAATAAGAAGCCTGAGTTATTTGGAGGATTAAGTACACTGTAAAATATTTTATCAGGGAATGTTCACTATTTTTCGAAATACGAATTAAGCATGAAATGTAATTAGCTCGTTGAATAATATAATTGCATGAAGCTTTAAATTCAAAAATTATTTCTGTTTTTATCATTTGAAAAATGAATATATATTTTAAAGTATTGAATATCGCATTGATGGTCGATGTCTTTGTCATATTAAACTATTGATGTTTTCGATGCATTAATGATATGCAATAAAATGAAAAATTACAATTTGTGGCTTGGACGTCTTCTGCTTTACTACATCGAATTTAAGCACATACGAATCTAATGATTTTTAACATATACTTCATTCTCGAAGTTTTTCAGCTTTTTTTCGAAATGTGTAAATGTGAAATAAATTTATTTCGCTCGCCTCTTTAAAAGTTTTCCTCGCTTATTTTATCATTTTGATTAACTATCAAGAACAACGACCAAAAGTTTGAACGCTGACCTCAAAATCAATCACTTATACATAGTATATAACTAACTATATGTAGTTTCATGACAGCACAATGGCCAATCATATGGAAGTAATATAATTCACTGGATTTTTCTTCAGACGTGGTCAATCATTTTTTCTTCTTTTATTTATGAAGCTTCATACTCACGCTTAAGCCGTTTCTTTAATGGTGAACTTAGTGTCTTAACTATTTTCGTAAATTAATGTAAAAGTCCCACATAATTTAAGTTTTAATATATTCTATGGTTTACCCATTATAAACTTTACTAAACACTTACATACAGTATTTCGTCAATTAGCATCATATTTGTTATATTTAAGTGGCTTAAGATGATCAAATCTACCGAATTAAAAGCTTATATGCATGATGTGTAAAATAACACGTACACATTGTACACTGAAACACTTTATTATTATGATTAAAATAATAATAAATATGCTAATGTTAAAGTGTGAACATCGATAATGCGTACTTTAACTAGTCAGCGTACGCACTGTAGAACTATATTAGTTTAAGTACTAGAAAGAGATTGACAAACCTAACCTAACCTGACAAATAAAATAACCATCGCGTTAAGTTTATTTAAGCATATAATTCATACAATGACATACAATTCTACAGCTAAAAAAGCTATATTATGAAAAATATGTACGATAGTATGTGTCAGATCCAGTGACTGAATTTTCTGAATCAGTTTAACCAATATCTTCATAATTGTAAGAATTTGGGGCATGGTGGGAGTTGGAAAGAATAATAGCTTCTATGTATTTGGTTCAAATAAACCTAATGCAACTGTAGGGTTTGGTTAGTCACCAAGGTGAAAGAATTTACTCACTGGTGCATTAGAAATATTATTAAAAAATAATATTAAATGAAAATGCCATGTGATCTTTTTTTGATTGTTCCGTGAACGTGTATATTTGTTTGGAAATCGTTTGGTGTCGTAGCGGCATGAAGTTATTATGTTTAATAATATAAATATTATTTTCGGGAGCGCACGTGCTAAAAATAGACATTGCTTATCAGCAGGTTGCCAGTTCAAAGATTGCGCAACCCTATTATAGTACTATGGTAATACGAGATATAAAAGTTCGCACCGAAAATTCCTTCATGTCGCCCTTGAGGTCACGAGAGAAAGTTACACGACTGAATTGTAAAATGGATTTGTAAGTTTTCTAAGTGTTTTTATGTAACGGTGTGTACTTTTTTGTGAGTGTGTTCGTGTATGTGTGCTTTGTAAAGATGTCTTTGTTTCCAAAGTTTACAAAGTGAGAGACAGACAAATTTCTTGAAACTCCAAATAAAAAAGAGTACACAAGAGAGTCAGAAAGTGCTTTGGCATAATTTAACAGTTAAGAATCTTAGTTAGGGCATAAAATTACCTTCAATAAGTAAAAACTTACAAATAAGATCTTTTTGAAAAACATGGTTACTTTAAAAAAGTCCTAACGTATTTTATACCAAAATAATATTTACTCTAAGAACCTTATAATTAAAACAGCAGAAAATAATACTGGTACCAGGATATTTTCATGCTTTCAGTCACTACACAAATATAAAATAAAATACAACATAGTATATAAAAGAGAGTATGATTACACATTTAACTGATTGCTAAAAGAAAAATATAGAACTTTGTATTATCTTCACACTTTAGAAATGGAGTATATATATATCCGTAATGTGAAGACATGTCTTAGTAGAAAAAGTATGTTGAAGAAAATGGAAATTATTTGAAAATCGCTAATGTTAAATAAAAATTACCTTAGTAACTAGTAAATGTAAAATAAAAATATTAAAAATAAAAATTAATTGCGTTAGAAAATAAAATGAGTGCACATCACAATTTAAAATATAAATTATTTTTCTAAGCTCTACATAAAAAAAAGCTAAAAGTAATTTTGTACGGCAATTAAAAAAACGGATGCTTGAATTATATTTATGCTACATGATTTAATCAATGAAAGATTTGGTTATTTTTGAATGAACTAAGAAATTCTTTATTTTATCTATAAATAGTTCATAATAGAAACTGGTTAGGGGTCGTTCTGCAGATGCATTAAGAGCTTTTTAATCGGTCTCTTCTTTAGGCTTATGTGATTTTAGTACTTTTGAAAATTATTAAATTTTACTTGAAAGGCTATTTCGTGAACTTTGTGTAATCTGGCATGGCTTAGAATTTGATGAAATGATTAGTAAATTTAGTTCTGGTGGCCATATGATTTAAATAAAGGAAAAATATGCCTAAGGAAAGATATATTGTTCGTATATCAATCAGTCCTATGATAATAATAAATGAATAATGTATCGTATTTGATGATCTATAAATATGAGTTATATTATACATATTCCTTTTTAAATACCATTAATATAAACAAAATGTTGGCAACGAAACATTTCATTGATTAAATTTAAAAAAATAAATTCAAAAATACATATTTAAATAAAACGTAGCTGTTGTTTTAAATATGTGCCATTGATTTAAATTATGTTAATTATATAAATATTCATACTTGGCAACTTTTATATAAGATAGAAATAACAAACTGACTGATTCAATTTTCACATTATACATTACATGGTTACGAATATACATTAGTTTTTTCACGTTGATTTTACAAACCTCGTTTAAATAATTCCAATTGTATTACTTTTATTAAATTTTACCAACGCTCTCTAGTTATTAAATACATTACAGCGTACGATGGAGCAATAAAAATATATAGTAATGTATATATGAACTAACGTTACATAACGAAGTTTGAAAAGCATTGTTCCAGTAGAAAATGAATTGAAGCCTTGGATTACGCCACATGAGAATTCCGTTTAATAGACATTTACCAGTAGCTCATAGTTGCTGCACCAACGTTCATGGCTAGACCTCTAATATTTTATCACGAGTTACAAAGAATCTTATATTTTAAATATAATATGCGATTTTAGTAAAACATCCTTGAGAATCACATAACAACGAACTCAATATAAAATACTTTAAATCTGACCTTAAAAGTAACTAATTAAGATAGGTGTTGATTAAGTAATGCACATACTTATATTATTCAAGTATATCTAATACTGAAAGGATCTGTTTTGTGGTTTAGATGTTTGGCACGTCCACTCCAGAAATAAAGTAAAGAAATCTGTACATTTTTTACGAGAATCGATTTTTAGCCAATCACTCACTTAAGGCGTTCAATAATCCTCAAATTGAAATACTGTAATATTTTTTTCTTAATATTCTATCAACTCTTTGTAGTTTCTCAGAATTACATTTAATAAATAAATGGCAGTGTCAAAATTTTCACTCTTCACTTTCTTTTGCTGCTCTCTAAAATAAATATTATTTTTATTTTAGACTGAGTTGGAGCATGTTCACTCCAAAAGTGAATTATGCACATATATTTCCACACTATGAAAACATCTTTTTATAAATGTAGAGTACACATCTTAGCAATGCAGACGTATCTTAAAGATTTTTTCGCGAAAATTAGCCTTCAGCCATTGAGCATCTATTCATACATTTTACAATTTATATCCGAAAAAACATCAACAGCTGTGAGATTCGAAAATGGGATCTCCGGTAGCAAAGCTGGTTTTTACCAATCACCGGAAAAATCAATAAATGAAATGAAAAGTTTGCTATTTATTTATAAAGTTTGTGTAGATTGCAAAAGGCGTATTATTTAAAATATTGATCAAAATAATTCTTATTCATCGTGATCAATTATATTGATCAACCTGTCTTTGACTCAAATTTGTTTCTTTGAAGACGGATCACTTTGGGGGGCTCTTTTGTTTCTGGGATCGGCTGAATTAATGTGCAGATAAAACCACGATTTAACTGCCGATGTTTTCGACAACTTTTTACGTTTTGCGCGCGGCGTAGGTACCTTTTCGTACCAACGGGACGGCAAGTCCCGTCAAAAATTGCTACAAAGAACGCTCCGTACAAGTTTTCTCCGGATAAAATGATTTCAGATAAAACGGTTTAGTATTTTTTTTTGTTTATGTGTGCTTAACGTTGCGAGAATTCGATAAAAGCTGACGCCTCTTTCCTCTTGCCGGGTGGTGAAAAAGATGAAATATCAATATTGAGGCGAATTTTAAAACTTCCGGTCTGTATATCTAAAATTTGGTAATACATTATATATTCTGATACTTGAAAGGGATAAGAAAACTATAAGTTTTCTCGTTCGTTCAGATAAATACATTATGAAAAATATAAAAAACATGTTTTATATAAAAAATTTTACACACCATTTTCTACGTTCTACATTTGAGGTAGCTCGAGATTAGTTTTTCAAGAAGAAAGCACACTCACTTTTGTGCTGAAGGCTGTAGATTTGAGACCTATCGCTCCTTTTTAAATTAAAAGATACAGAGCTAGATGATTAAAAGTTAGGCACGCCATGCACTCCATTTTTGAAGTATAGATGATGAAGGAATGGAATTTTTATATGCTGTATGGAATGAAATATAGTTAATCAAACAGAAACAGATATTTAAAATATTAAAACATCAATATTATTGTGTATTTAAGGTATGTCGATGTGAAGATTTTTACTTAGTTTTTATTAATTTCTCATATTTTATAGGAAATTTCAACGAATTAATAAAAACTTATATTTATGAAACACTTAAATCGATTATTAAAAAACACAATGTTCAAATCAAAATTGTTTTAATTTAATATAAGTATTTATCGGTTCTTAAAGTTTAAATAAGACACAAGCTAACCTCAAACTATTTTACATCTAGTTTGAGACCAGAGAAAGCCTCTTGTTTAAATACTAGTGGTTAAAAATTTGGCCATTGTAATTTTTTTTGCTAAGTTATTTTTATATGTTAATTATCAGGTTAAAAATCTGATTTTACTAAAGATCCTTCGAATGAAACGCTTTTCACTTTAAAATTTCACTTGATTTTTTTGTGAATAAACGAGATTTTACTTTAGAACCTTTCGTTTGCTGTGAGTGGCAAATATCATATATTTTAATATTTATAGAGGTCAACATGTACAGTGAGATCTAAAAATATCGCTACTGTAGAGTGTATAAAACGTTAAGTATGTCAAAATAAATACGTATGTAGCGACAATATAATAAAACCGTTATAACACTGAGTGTAGTTATTAAAACTATGTTCATGCGATCATAAAGTGTATTTTATGCCATTACAGATGTTATGAAGACTATTTGTAGCATTTAGAAACGGACCTTTGTCACTTACTTTGGCTCATAAACCAGTAATTTTTTATACATTAAACTTTTCAGAACGTCTTAATACACATACGGGAAAATTCCTTATTTCTTCGTAGTAAAAATCTTATATATGTCAGTCAAAAATCAAATAAATTTTTTCCTCATTGTTTTTAAACGGGTTTATATTTTACTACACTTTAAAAACCTACGTCAGTTTTGAAACATGGTGTACATTCAAAAGTAACATGCAATTAGTTATGCCTTATGAGTAAATAAAATATGCATGCGAAGTGTGCCACCCGTTTTAATGTATACATGTGAAATGTAGGACATTAATATGATAAGGGTGTTGAGAGAGTAATTTAGCGCTGATCTAAGTGTATAATAGTTACGACAAAAAAAATCGTATTAAAACAAGTGACATCGTGCGATAAAATATGTAGCACCAAGCAACTGAATTGACAAGATAGTAGATATTTTTATTAACATTAAATTTTTTATTGAAAAAAAATACTGTGATAAAATCGTTTTGAAAAATAGATGGCCATAGAGAATCTATTAAATTATAACAATGCAGCTGAACCAACGAAGTATAAAATTTTTGCCAAAATGTAAAATCATACATAAAAAGGTGTAAGTCGTATAATGAATATATAAATATATCAATTAACCAGTCACTGATTGACTGACTTAGTCACGATGTTCGAGCAAAGTTCGAGTGAGACGTGTTTATTACTTCTTACTGAAACCCAAGCGAGATTTTGTATTTTATTTGATATAAGATTTGAAAGAAGTTCACGACTTCAACAGGATAAGTTTTCCTTGATATCTGATGTTTGGAACAAATTCA
>JAGVSQ010014812.1:0-10443 GCA_022683975.1 Rhyacophila evoluta
GGTCGCTAACAGTGATCTCACATATGGAAGTTTACCAGTTTTAAATAATTTAGATCATAATAATCATTAAAATTATGTTAAAAAGAAGAAGAAAATAATGTTCTGCCTTTCGCTTTTAGTTTTTTTTTATGATTTACAAATGTGCTTTAATATTTTAGCACAAAAGATCTTTTTCAATCTTTTGGATAAAATGAGTGATAAAACTTTTGATAGTTTAGACACGGTTATGGTGACACAACTGAAATATCGATTTTTTTTTTAATATTGTCTTACAGTGGCCGAGAGATAAGCACGTGCGCTTTTCGGTACTGGAAGTAAAGGATTCGAAACCACAACGAAAGTCTGAATAAAACATTTAAAAAAAATCGAAAACACATGACTGACCAGATGACTGATAAGTTAAAAAAAATAGTTGTTAAATTCACATGTCAAGTATCGATTTACTTCATTTTTCGAAATGGACATTGCATTCTTACTACAGAAATCCATATGATCCGCCTTTGGAACGATAATGATAAAAAGAGTAAATACATATTATTAAATAATTCAAACGACACTAGACAATAAAATATCTTTAAATGAAAACTGAAAACAATTAAAAATCGTCAGCAATATTATTGAATAAATAATTAATAAATTTGATCTGATGATTGTTAATTCTTGCCAAGAAAATGCAAAAAAGGTATCGAAATAATAAACCAGTTTGTTAAACTATTTTTCGATAAAATCTAGACATTGCGTTGAAAACGCAACTTTCTTAATCGACCAAAACGACCGTGAAATAATATGAGTGGGAAAAAATGATGTTCTGTGTTGCATAAAATATTATAAATTATTAAATATTGTACAAAATACTCGTATAAGACATGAACGATGACTTAAATTTAAGGCTGTGAGTGTATATACAAACAAACTAATATTAATCACTTAGTTCGCTAAGGACAGATCCATTTCTGGCCATCGGTGTCAGTTTTCCATGTTGGCAAGCGAAGTAATGTTAGTATCGGCGGGTGTTCCGTTTTAAGCCGAGCATGAAATTTCACTTTATACTGCACCTCCGTTTCCGGAAAGCCCCTTTGTTGCCGCCAAGCCGAAAGGTCTTACCTGAAACAAAGAGACGAAAGCACATTAGACACACAAAGCGCTCGACATTTTCCCATGGAGATAATGAACTCCGAACAAGGCGAGAACGGGCCGTTTCGCATGCAATAAATACGGCAACATAAACACTCTACCACTAACAATAACGTATAGTAATAATCCCCGTTCCAACTCCAAATACAATTGTGCCCCCTGACGTAACCCCGGTTAACAAAACGTACATAACTACCTCGGTTTATGATAATCACTGCGGTCAGAGGTTATACTGAATAAACAAATACTTGTGAGATTCAGATTGATAACGAGCTAAAACGCTACCTACTCGAGTGCAGGTAACCGACTCCATATTACACAAGTGTCGTAAGGTAACGATAAACTCAAAACTATTCACCAATTAACTGCACGAATTGAATTTATTTTGTTCAGTTTGTTTAAATTGAATTTAATTTTTCCGAAGATGAATAAATAAATATTGCAACAAATCCGAGGGTTTATTAATATATTTTAGGTCGCACATTATAATCATGATATGTTTCGAATATCCTCGTATATTTACAACTTTGCGTTATATTTAAATGTATTTTTTCAAAATTATATTAACTAATATATGTATATAATTTATTCTTTATTTTTACATCAGCCGGAAATACCAGTGCTGGGTTAATGGCATATGAATTCACATCACTCCGAATACAATAATATTTAGTAATCTTCATCAAACAATAAATTTGCCGAAAAAATCTACCATATTCATTATTCACAATATTAACAAAAATTTCTAAAAATTACATCTTTAACAAACAAACCGTTCGATGTTTTATTAATATTATGAAAACCTCTCAGTTACCTTTGTATAATCCATTTGTATTTTTCATATTGAATATAAGAAAAAGCGGAAATGTAATACGCACAGATAATGATTGTATTATTTGAACGGAATCGGATTGTTCAAATTTGACAAGTAGGCATAATATATGTATATGACACACATATGGCTACAAATATTCATAATAAAAATTGTGCGGATATACTCACCCTATGTTTACATAACCTGTTTAGATTCTGATTTGGTGATACAAAAAAAAAGAAAAAATATATTTTCAAGTAGGCAACTGAAAAGAACTTACGATATAATACGAGCATGAATACGCAAATGAAAAAATAAAAAGCAATTTTCAATAACATTGCTTATCGCCGTTTATATAATCCATGGTCAAATGCTAGTTAATTACTCGAATAATTAGACGTGTTCCAAATTCGAACTGTCGGATACATTGATAACGATAACGATTCTGAGATAGTGATACCGCAACCGTTAACTATTTTCGTGTTCTATATTTATATAAACATATTTATTATTTAAAAGAACAGTTACGTAATAGGATGTAATTTAGTATAAAATTACGGCAAAATATGAATGTAGTTTATTTTATTTACTATATTCATAAAGGAGTCGTAAAAAATATTGAATCTTATGAAATAACATTATGGCATAATTTATGCTGAATACTTTTTTCGTTTGATATGTAAATTACAATTTATAATTTAGCATTCCGAAGTGACATTAAAAACATGCAAAACTTGATTGGCCTACTAATTAATTGACTGTCTAGCGCGTTACATCGGATGCATGGCAAAAAAATACCCGGTTGACATATCGGTTATATGCCCCATAATGGTGTGACTACAATCTATTATATTATTCAACAATACATCTATCAGAAACCTACAAATATACCAAGATGAATAACTCAAGAACAAACGTTGTCCGTTATTTGAAAAATTTTACACAAAGTATGGGTATTTGACTGAACGCATTTTGAAACAGTAGTTTTGCTAAAATACCATGAGTTTAATTTCATATGCGAATTTTTCTATACGTCCATCCTGGTCATTCAATGAGACAACGAGCCCAATGATCTCGAGATTAATTAGAATTTTAAGGCAACGCATTTGAATTGCATCTCTGTACTAAGCTTCGTTCTTCAGCCAGATGACGCGACATTGGATTTTTTGTCTAATTACTTAGATCGCACATTTGCATCATCTATCGCTTATACCACACACATAGATGTCAAATATCAATAAATACATACTTATATATTATTCGAAACGTGTCACACACGCATCAGTAGGGTGTTTACTGAACACAAACGATACATTGTTATGAAAAGACCATAGATGGTAAAAAATAATTGCCAGTCGTGCAATTTCCCGGCTCAGCTGAGTCATTATACAACAAGATTTATTTTTCTTTCCGTCTTTGGTTAATAGGCCGCAATCATGGCTCACATCTTCTGTCTCCGTTTTCTTACGTAACTATTGTTTGGATTATTCTCAAAAATTTTCATTTTTAAGCTCTCCCACGGCAATATATTTTAACTAGATACCAGTTTATATGTTCAAACATATTTTGAATTAGACAAAAACAACTATTCCGGTGAACTGGTCAATTTAACTAAAGGATAGTATTGAATTGATCAGTATCACCAACGTGATGGTAATTACAGAATCACCAGAGTCGCGGGTTTGAATCCTATGACTTCGTACAATTACACGTACATATGTATAATATATTAATTTATAATCTATTTGAAGCAACGCATGCGCATCCAGTCACAACAATCAGTATGAATAACAGCAGAGCGATGAATAAAAAAATCTTATTTTGATCAGGTATATATTTTGTACGGAAGATAAATAGTAGAAATATCAAACTTTTTTCAAAGTTTTTACGTCAATAAATTGGCAACATTCCTGAGTGATATAATATTTTCAATCACTCATCGGTTTTAATTAATAATATTGACAATGTACACTTACTTGTGACCAAAAAGGCAATAAATAAAATAGACGTGGCGAATGGAAAATTGTACTTACACCGCAATAAATAGTATCTCATTAAAGTGTCACACAGACACTACATCTGATAGTTTAACGATGCAAACCATTTACGTCAGCAGAAGGATGATAAAGTAACGAATCGCTATAATCCTAGCCATTTCTGAAGTGTTATTATAAAATAGCTCAAAAAAGGAAACTCGGCCGCAATAAATAAAATGTTAAATAAACACTGTAATCCCATACAAACGAGCATTTTAGTTTATATCACATAATCGCATTCGCGTTTAAATTCTATATGTGCCATGGTTACGAATCATAAAGTGGGATGAAATGATAATCCGCGACAAACTTCGAATAAGCGTAACAAATATCGCCCGTTTTGTGCGGCATTAAGTTAGTATAGAAATAGTATTCGCGATATATTTAATAAAATTACATATACGAACATGTTTCACGCTCTAAAATGGATATAATGCTTTATAAAGTAGTAATATCAGGCAGTAAAATATTTACGGTTATAAAAAAGTGCGTACAAAATATTAAAATATATCGTAGGTGGGTAAAAGCTTATGAATACATAATCTGGATTCTCAAAATCGATGGTTTTCTCGTTGGACATTGTCAAGTTTACGATCATAATAAAATATAAATAAATATTCGCCGTATGCTTTTTTCTATAAAGATGTGAATAAAAAATATTTCTTCGTCAATCTTAATTTAAATTAATAATTCGGTACATTTAAGATGCATTTGCGACGTTCAGACATTTAGTTGATTCGGTGATGCTGGGTATGAATAACATCGTTTTCCTGTCACATTATATCTTTTTGTTATAATACCGAATCATCCATGAAGATATATATATGTCAAAAGATATATAAATTGAAATATGTTAAGCTAATTGAACGTCCAATACGAATACGACATTCGTGTTTGACGGTATGGCCTCTGAAGCCCGTCCTAATGGCGCACGGAGGTGGGTTCCTTCATCACGAACAAACGAAGGAACCTTTCCGCAAGCCGGCGGGCCATGTGAAACGATCCATCACGACTTTTCGACTAAGCAACAACGCTGCGATAATGCAGCGGGTGAAATGATCTAACCAGCGGTCGATTAGGAAATTCGAAATAATGGTGAAACGAAGAGATTTATGCACTTACATAAAATATTATATATACCATGCAGATTATGATTTATAAAGAGTAATAATAAAATATAATGTTTATTGCCTTCAAGAGATCGATTTTACAAAAGGACATAATATTATCTATCAAGCACACTGTTAATTCGATGAAATGAAATATCGCGTTGTTTCCATAAAAATTGTTTATAGGTAAGATACGAGTTACATCTTTTTAATCAGCAATCGCTTACGTTAAAATTTTAAAAATATATAATTTTCTATAAACATAAATCACATTCCATTTTAATTTATAAATACAAAATTATAATTTAATGCTCCAATAGTACAATTATATAAAATTGATATCTATGTTATTCTATTTTTTTTTATATACCATGTTCGCTCCCAACTTGGAGCATATGGATCTACACAGTGTGAAGATATCCACCCCGGAAGAGGAGTAAATATATGGATATCCACAGTGTGAAGACGTCTTGACAGATTATTTTTCACGAGAATTGTTTGTAAGACAGTTACTCAACCCAATGGGCATCCAGTCCTACATTTTTCGGATTTTTAAATCCGACAGATGGAGATTCGAGCCCGCATTCCCCGGATCACTAGGCGCGCACGCTACCAACTACGCTAGCAGGGAGACAATTCTACAATAGAGAGTAAAAATCGATGTTTTTTATATGTATTAAAAACAATTTTTATGATTCGATGATAGGTCCTATCTTTAAACCTTTCAATAAAACAATGCGTTCTCATAATACAACATGTTTTAGTTATCTTTCTTAATGCCATTTTATTTTAAAACCAAAATGGTTACGTATCTTATTAATTTTCAATGCGATTAGTTAGTTCCTAATTGTTTTTGTCACATATTAGATATTATCACAAACTTAACGGTTGTTTTAAAATACAAACTAGAAATGACACCGAACGAGCTTTAAGATATTTCGCAATCGACAGATTGGCAAATAGCTTCGCTACTTACTAATCTAAATAATCATAATGGCATTTTTTACACGCTTAATATTTACAGCGACGGTAAACCAGTTAACCACTTATATCAATAATACGAGAGCAAGCCACGCTGATAAAGCGAGATTACTTATTCCAACAAGTAAAATTCTTTATTTATGAGCACTAAATATTTATGGAGATTATTTTTTTTGCAATGTAACATTGTTTTCTCACTGACGGGTATGATAAAATCAATAGCCGGGGGCTTCCAATTGTGCTAATACATCTGAAAATAAGAGCATCATATATGTTGATTATAGGCAGACGGAGTCACTTGATTATTAATAAATCCGTACGTAATACGTCAATGTTGTTGAAAACACGTTGTAGAAATGATGGAGACAATAATCTCGGTTCGTTCTTTACGTTGGCATCAGTTATTTAAAAGGTTTTAAATTGACACGTGTGACAAAGTGCAACACAGCAGGGCTGCCATTTTTATTATAACTATAAGCTTTTAATCAGGATCGTTCTAGTCGGTGGATATTTCTATTGCTATTTCTATCCAACCAATGCACTTTTTTGTAGTATTGTCTCACTTCCGCACATTATTATAAATGTTTTAAGTGTTGAGCGGATCAAATGATTTAGATATTGTTAGAGTTGCTAATTGCGTCACTACGAATATTGGCATAGGTAATATTATTATATATAATTCTTCAGGTCGTAGGATCTTAGTAATCTTGCATTTTACGAGGCAAAAAAATATAATCCAACACAGAATCGTCAAATAAAAAAAAATGCGAAAACCTTACTGGGTATTCAGCTGGAAGTTACACTACAACAACACATAGACTGCATTTACAGTTTTCAGAGTTTTCTATAATATTTTATTTTTACTAAAAGTATCAACATAAACACATAAGTGCATTTTGTGAATAATTCGAAAGAATATCATGATTTTATAATTTCAAACTAGCTACAAACATCGGGTTCCTACATCGATTTTAGTGCACGTTAATTGAAAGGAAAACATGATATTTTTTTCAAAACTACCGAGACATCCTACATGGAAACATAAAACATAGGCCATCTGATATACCACCACACAAAACAAAAATAATTAATATCGTTTTTTCTCCGCGTTGTGTAATCGTTATTTATTTGACTCTTGTACCAGATAGAGAAGATCGGGCAATGCAGGTGGATGTTCAATAATTTACCTTGTATGGGCGGATGGAATTTTTATGGACAAAAATAACCAAAGTTCTCAAAATCACCGGCATTGTTTACACAATAATGGCCGATAATAAATTTGTAATAAAACAAAACACGGTCGGAAACAAAAATAAATGTAGCCGGTAAAACGCGCGTTGCAAAACACGCATCATAATATGCAGGCTAGCGAGACACTCCTAGCTGAAAGCAGGGTTATCACACCGGGAAACTTTTTTGTTATTCATACATACCGTAACGACATATTACGTGGGATGAAAATTAAAAATAGATAAAATAAACGTCATTTATCACAAATTTTCACAGTTCAAAGCTATGGCTTAGAGAGGAAATACGAAAGATTACAAACATATAATATTCCATACATAGGACAACGACTTAAACTCATTCCACCATCCGCTTAAGAAATATGGCTATCACTGAGCGAATAGATATAAAGCCATTCATAATTAACAAAACAAAGAGCATCAATCAGCAGGCTAACTTAAAATATGTAATTGTAGAAGGATTTGTTGAGATTTATGTTTTCGGAAAATCTGTGAGATTCCCTGACATAAACCGTAAAAAATCTATGGTATGTTTATGGCTATTATAATTATAAAAATCAATTTCTACAAACTACGATTCCTCGATTATCCGTTCGCCTAGAAAAAACGAACTATCCGATTATATTCCTGAGCATCTGCTGCTATAGAAAATAAAGCACAAAGAACATCTCTATGATTTCACGTTTGAAAATTACAACAGAGGAATCCAAATATATGTATACGTCCCTGTTACGTCTGACACTAAAAAACCGATACGGCGGACAAGATCTGTGTTTTCTTTGGTGAGTTCATGGGAGTGAATAAACGAGATTCGGTATGCAAATAAATCGTAGACAAAAACTGTGCCGTCCCGCCTCTGGGCATAGTTGATAATCAAAATGTAAAGAATTATTTATGACCGGCCCACTCTCCATGACGAGCGTACTGGAGTACTATCTCGGCTGCATGACGGGTCTCGCCCGATTCGGCCACAATACGAAATTTATAGATCGCCGCATTCTTGTGCGATGCTGGTGCACTTTGCCTTATCGAACGGACGGACGTAAATAATCGATGCGATGCGTTCCGGAAATGCCTGGACGTAGCGAACGCACGTACAAGGAAGGCTTTCGGAAAATAATTCATACAGTATTTAAATACGACAATATTTAATATTAGGTTTTAACTAGGCACGGTGGGTTTATTGTTCAGCTTATTCAATTTGGTTAAAGAAACATATTCGCTACAAAAATCGCTAGGACAATAGAGATTTTCAGGGACACTGAATAATTCCAACCTCGATGAGAAAAAGTTTTTTTCTGAGACACTTCCTTCAAGGACAATTCACGATATTTAAGCCATGACTTCCCTGAGACGACGGGGAGATCATGGGTATAGAAATTACTACACGAAGACAGCATCACTACACAATCTATTACATACATTGCATATTTATTGGTACCCAACTCCCTTACTTTCAATCAGGTATGATCGCGATCCGAAAGTATCGAGTTTTATGTGTCGTAATGGTCGATGTGTCAAAAGCTAGGTCAGTGTGTCATTTATTAATAAGACCAAGTGACAAATAATGTTGAACGATAAATTCGGTGACATAACGTAGGCATCTTACACGATCGGGCAACAAGAGAACGGCCCCACCCGGACTTACAAGATTGAGCGACTTGTGCGACCGGCGCTGCGAAATGGCAATGCAAAACGTGATAAACGAAGTACCAACAGTAAGTACACCAAGCATGCCCAAAGTTTAATTTCCACATTATGTTTCGTAAAGCTTGACATAATATTATGACGGAGTCGGGTCATACACATGAAACTAAGAAAACGTGCGATTAGTCTATTCTAAACTTTCATCTTCACGATACAAGCATGTGACATTAAAATATGATGAAATATTTACAAAATATATTATACAATAATTTGACTACACCATGTAAACTTTTACTGAATTAAAACTATTATAAACCCGTATTTAGTCTAGCTGGAAAACAAGAAAAGTCATCTTATTATTCGGAAATCAAATTTCTCTCGACTACCTTATTAATCTTGTAAGGGGAAACTAACTAGGGTGCACACCTATACCAATATTGAACTCCTTTTTAAGACATACACGACCAATGCTTAGTAAACGGAGATGATAAAGGCTATATATACACTATTAATCGTAAGAGTTTTTCCTCTGAAAGAACCATTAGGCGTCCCTGCAAAGTGGGGAACAAACAACACTGGAAAACAAGCAGTGGATTAAGATTTGGCTAAAAGGAGCGGGGCGTAACAGTAACAGCATTTTTTGATCTTACCCCTACATATATACATAAATTTTATAACAAAAGCAGTGCACGGATATAAGGCTTATAGAAACAGATAGATGGCATTTTATTCTTAAAAAAGAGAAGTATTCGCGAAAGCGAGTAAATGCAGGTTATCTCGTCCTCCGCCCGCGTGCAAACTATTGTCGTACTGTTCGTCGCGCGCGGAATGATAAACGACCGCGTTGCGAAACTATGATACCGCCTCAGGCCGTTGCTGCCCTGGTATCCGATGTACTACTCCCAGTATACATGTCTCTACGGATCGACATTATTTACGGCGTTTTGTGACATTTACAAATATGATAAATTCATCTGTACAACCATAGTAGATGCAACACATTCGAAAGAGATTGTACCAACATGCAAATTACCAGTTTATTACTAACTCAAAAAACTGACCGTGTAAAATATCGTCTACCATATCCGCTTCCCATTTGGGGCATACGACAGGATCTACTCTCACTCTGTCGGGTTAAAATATACTCACCAGTAGTAACCCTAAACAGTGACATAAATATAAGGGCGTCTTAACTTATATACATTACTGTACCGCTGACGATAGACCTAGGTAATTTCTAAGGATCCAAGAAACAGTATTCGGAAACATTTTGAAATCACACGAATATTTTTACTACGGTGGGTATCGATAGTACTATAAGAAACAGAAGTGAGCAAATATAATCTTTTCTTCCGTCAGCAAGCTGTAAATGTAGTAATATTTACATGTTTATATTTACAGTAACCATAAGCGGTAGCGTAGTTTGTAGCTTGCGCGCCTAAGGATCCGGGGAATGCGGGTTCGAATCCCCATCT
>JAGVSQ010014813.1:0-10443 GCA_022683975.1 Rhyacophila evoluta
TGTCTATTTAATATTTTGACTTTTGTCCAAAATCATCAAATCGACAATTTATTCTCTGTGGGTTCCGTTTTTTTTTCTTCCCACTTCGATATGAAAATCAAAATACGTTGATTATCTTTGTATCAAATATTTTATTGCATAATTTGTTCAAATATGTAAGGTATTAAGTTGAGGCTTTAAATGTATCTTTCAATGATATATTATTTCGTTGGATATCTGATTATCAAGGCCTAAGCAAAAATTATATAACTATCCTTATATGTCGCAACATGATGATGCGTACAACTATGTATTCACGACTGGTTACTTTAATATCGTATATGCTTATATCTAATAAGATTTTTGAACATAATTATCCACTACTCTCTAGAAAGCTTTATTTTCAGTAAAATGAAAAATTCACTTTATATCTAATTATATTATTAAACTTGGTTTACTGTGATTATTTTACACTCAATTTTTGTATGAGCTTAATTATATTATTCAAGATAAAAAATAGGTCAGCACTATAATCATATAGCTAATATGTACAAAATATACGTATTCTTAAATATCAACCGTGGAAAGGAAAAATGACGTAACCCCCATTTGTTTTAAAATGGCTTTTAAGCAATAGTCACAATGTATATAAATTAATACGCATTCTATCAAAAGGATGTCAGTTAAAATGTCAAATTAGTGCCTAAATTTACCATTTAAGTTTAAAAAAAGATGACCGATCAAATTTACGACCGTGAAAAAGGGCCACCTCATCAATTTTATCGGTTTTTCTCAAATAATATTGAATTGATATCATATTGAGCAAATAAAGAAACAGTTTTAGTCTTGATGCACTTCAAGGTTGTGCCTAATTAATGTTTTGACTTTTGCCCAAAATAATTATGTAAATTATTTTTTTGCGTCCTGTAAAATCTTCTTTGTGTGGGTTACGTCATTTTTCCTTTCCACATTCGATACATATTAAAATATAAGAACTTTGCTGAAAAATGTGGGATCACTTATCTTCGTAAAAAAAATATTCTAAATATTCTAAAAAAGTTGAAAACGTGGCATCTGGCTACTAATAAAGACTTAAACTAATTAAACTAAAAACTAATTATCACTCTGAAAAGAAGGTTTTTATTTCATCCACATCAGTTAATCAAAATGAATAATTTATTTGCAGTTTATTTCATACGGCATTTTTGTAATATAAATAATAAACATAAAAATGCAGGACCAATCGTTGTGTCAAAACGTTTTTTGCCCAAAAAAATCTTCATAGAGAGAAGATTCATATACCCCATACTTGGAGTAGATGCAGTAAAGCAAGAATCAAAATCTTTGTAAACAATATACCTCCACAAAAATTTTTCACTCCGCTGTGATAATGATGTTTCATCTTTATTCACTGCTCATTTTAATTCTCAGTAATATTTTGTATCAACGATCGTGGTATTCAAAATAATATCTACCCAATTAATATTTTCAGTTTATATTTGAATGTGTAATCCCCGGGGAAATAGAGCCATTTGGAAACATCAGTTGGTCTGGTGTATCAGGAGAGAGGATAAATTTAGTCAAACATCCCATCATATTTATTCACAATTAAACCGTCAAGTTCCGCAGCGTGAAATTTGCGAGTTATATTTAATCAGATACAGTGACAGCTTATTTGACTTTTCTAATTTTGTAATTTAATAAACTATTATATATATATTTACAAACAAATCTCAAATATATATATAATAAATTTAAAAGTTTTGTATTAAAATAAAATGTAGGGAGCAAATGAGAATTCTATAAAATAGATGTGTCACTATTTTTTTTAAATATCATCCATATATGATAATAAAGAATCTGCACTTTATAGTTAAAAAAATATAATTAAAAAATAAAAAACTGTGTTAATCTTCTGCAATGATTGGCATTTAGTTGAGCGATGCTATTATCGGATCTGTGTATTTTAGAAAAACGATATCAAAGATGATACATTTTTCACCGCTGTTACTTCTGAAATTCTATACGAAGACCTTCAAGAGGTAAGAGATTTTTTTACTGCATTAAAACTCGTCACGGGATAGAAAAATGTATTAAAGTAATAATATTATGAAATGGATTAAAATTCATCTTTTGATTAACAAATTGTTAGATATCTTCATTTGTATCTTGCCATCTGAATCAGTTCGAAACCTATTTATGTACATGAAATCAGTATAAAGCAAAATAGTATTCCGTATTTTTCAAAAATTTTGAACTTTTTCGAACGCCACTGCAGCAACCCTTATTATTTCTGGTTAAATATTAACCCTTCCCTCGCTTCCATAACCAGCGCGTGAGAGGTCTAGCGTGAAATCACGTTGTTGTACAATTAGCCACGCGTCGGTCGGCGGCTGCTTGCTCATAATTTTGCGAAAAGCTGAGAAATTGATTCGCAATATATCAGAACTGCAAGAAAATACTGTAATATCAATAAAATACATCAATAAGTACCTTTATGGAAATTTATCATATCCGTTATAAAGTTAGAGCATATGGATCTTCACAGTTTAAAAATTTTTACTCTGAAAGTGGAGCATATTAGTCTCCACAACTTGTAGACATATTATTGTTCACATGAATCGTTTATTTGACAATTAATAAACCCGGTAGGCATCCAGTCTTACAGATCTCAGTCCATAAATCTAACATATGTGGGAATCGATCCCGTATTCTCTGAATATGAGGCGCACGCAAGCACACGTTAACCTCTACGCTACCAGAGATAATATAATATTACACATTTTAAGTAATAAAATTGTATGAATATATTAAAAACAACCTATAATCCTACTAATACCAAAAATAAAACACTCACAGTCAACTTTTTTATACATATATTACTAATTACTCGATACGTAAAAGTTCAAAATATCGTTTACAAGTATTTTTAAAACCTCAATATCAGTCAAATTTTTAATACTAAAGTAAATATAAATATTGATGATTTTGTTTCAGATTTCTGAAACGACCAAATTTATTTATTTAATGGATCTAAATAATGTGTCAGTTATAATGGTATTTTTTTACCAATCATGCATCCTGCATAAATTCACTGTTGGATGAAGGTCTTGCTTGATTGATTCAATTGTATTGCCACATACTTTAGCACAACAATTCGTTGATACAGTGGTCCTTATGTCTACTTTTCATTCATCACTTAGTATAATACTTCTCATAGGATAATATTTTATTAAGAATACACGCATTTATAATTTTAATTATAATGAACGTAATTTAAAAACAGGTTTCACTTTTTGTAGTACTTGTGGTAAATATATTAAATTTTTGTTTACGATGTGATAATACTCCGTCGCAGGTGCGATATGTATGTATGTGCATGTGGGATGGGAATTATGAAAATCGTAAATTCATGTACAATATTTACAACACATGTATATTTATTTCTTCTGTCAGTTATTTTTATAGACTTGTAGTGATATAATTAAAAGAAACATATTGATACGACAATTCTGAAATATTCTGCTATATTCGGTCATTTTGGGTCGACAAATTGTTGCTTATTGAATATTACGTAAAATTAATTTTTAATTTAATTCATTGCATTAAAAATAACGACACCTTTCAACCTAGTTATGACAGTAAGATGAAGAAACCACATGGATACATAAATAAATACAGGATTGAATATTTGGACCCACTTATAATAAATGACATCATTTATACCAGTGGTTCCCAAAGTGCTCCGATTCGTTGAATACCTAGGGATTTGTGTGACCACTGATGGGATTCGTGGCAACTTAAAATTAAATTTGGGATCACCGGACAACGTTGGGGGTTCGTGAAACGCGTGAACTAAAAAAACGAAAACTAAATTTACTGCAGATTGCAGAAAGCAATGTGGCTTATATCGAATTATTTTACAACGCCTACTAGGTACGAAAGTAGAAAATTTTAGATGTACGAGATCCAAAATACAACGAAAAGCCACCATAATTATGGACGAATTTATTATACGACAAGGAATAAATCGACAGAAATTCGGTCGAAATGAATTTAATTTATTGTTTTTGGGTGGGCGAATTGATATTATCTAATTCAGGGGCCCGTAGCACAAAAAAATAAGAATCATTTATCTATATCAATAAATTATAACAATTTACAGTACAGAAGAAAAAATACAATGTTATTTCTCGACTTCATAAATATAACATGGCATACAATATTTTTATATTTATTAGTTGATACTAAAAATTATAAAATTTATATAATCGATTTTAATATTAAAAGGAATTCTCTATTTTGATCCATTTTAACAGCAAAAATGATGACCTACCGACAAATTATTTAAATTTGTTGAAATTACAATAATAATTATCAAACATTTTTAAACGATAAGTGCTGTATCAATGTCATATCAGTTACAAATTTGTATAAAATGTATCTGATATTAAAGGAATTTTCTCGCCTCTTCTGATGGACATGTGTTATAAATTATAGTATCGTATGTATGGCAATACAACGAGATTGTAATATGTCTTCTAAATGTATTCATATTAATCTAATTAAAAGTACAACTAAGTATACTAAATGTATTAAATCAGTTCTACAATAAACTTAATTAACTAGTCTATAATCTTTTTTCATAACTTCTTTTCATTCTGATTTACAATACCGCAAAACAATGTGGCGTAGACTTTGGCGTAGAGGGGAGAATTATTTACACAGACAACTGCTTACACGGTATTTAATCTGAACTAATACTTCTATGATCGTATCGTATTTACTTACTTCTACGAGAGTTTTCATTATTGGTAGTAAAACTTTTCATATCAATTGTACTTTACTTACATATAAGTATATATATATAATGTCCGGTACAAATTTCTAATCGCGATATTTTCTTTAATTTATCTTTTTAATTGAAACGAATAATTTAATGACCAAATTATCAGATCAAATCAAATTATTTTTGTTCAGTTCTTATGAAACAACTATTTAAAGTATTTCTCATACTGCTATGCATGGATATGCTACATTTATAAAAAAAACATCGATGAAAAAATATTCTTTATATTATTTAATTACTTGTACTTTTTCGATAAAAACACAGTTTTATTAATGTACACTTTACCCCGGATTAATATTATCATTCATTGACCAAAACAAAATACAAATAGTTATAATATTCAACCGTCTATAACTATTTGTATTTTTAGCTGATTCGTTTGATATAATCTTTTTCTTCCTTCTGTTTCTTTCTTATTTTTATCATTTAATGAACGTCAAATTGTATAACAATCTTTTAAAACATTCTTAATAGCTAATAGTCTTACAACATTGTATAACTAATGATATAATTCGTTGATATTTTCAATATAAATTATTTTATTTATATATGTAACTTGGATGTGACACAATACATATTTATATTATAAAATTTTGGTGGCATAAAATATCATCTTTTTGTTATTTATAAATTTATTCTTAGTATCGTTTGTGATTTCTTAATGAGAATCCATCATTTTTAAATAGATCCTAAAATATTCTAAATACATATTCTCCATATATAAATTATCTGTAAAATTATAATTCACAGTGTTATTATTTCAAATCGAAATATAATATTATATTTAATTTCAAACCGAATGAAATCATCGAATGAATCAAAACGATATTGAATTGAGACGTCATTAGTCCACTATCTAATAAAATTCTACCATATCCACATGTTATATGTCATTCTCTATAAATAATCTTCTGTAAAGTAAAACCGTAAAATTGTGATCTTTATTAAATATAAAATTCGTTTTTAGTTTAGCGAGATACATGTAAGTATTGTTATAAACCCACGATGCTGGGTTAATATTTGATATTTTTGTTTTAAAATAATTCTAAGCAGCTATTTTTATATTTTTAACGTGGTGGTAGCCGATTTGAAAAAAAAAGATCTATGTGAACTTCTTCTCAGAGAACGTGACACGTCGAAGCTTTTATCACGCCCCGCGGTTGTTATCACGCCTTCTTCATCAATTGATTTCCCGCATACCACTTCTATCTACACAATTACTCTACACCGGCTATACTACGCTTACGTATCTCTCAGATTTATGCCTATAATAAAATAAAACTTATTGTCTTTTCGATTATGTAACTATATATTGAATAACTACATTAAATCTTTATATCAATTGACTTTTATTGAACTTTATCATCAAGTATAACAGCACAATAATAATTCCTTTATTCATGTGAATGAAAAGTATGAAAATCATATTTAATATGTATATATATATAGTTGTTTATTAATAGGTATATATAACAGGTACCTGATAAAAAAAAACATATTTTTAGTGTAATTATTTTTTATTTTTATGGGGTAAAGTTACATTTTTACCATTATCCATTCAGGGCTATACTCTGAAAAATAATTTACAAAACTATTTTCTTAATATCTATTAGTAATTTTTTAGCTGCGCCTTATGTCTATGTCCGCTTCAAACATGTAGCATGTAGACCTTAATACTATAAATACGCATCAGGACAAATTCTTTTTACGTGGATTAATTGTCAAACAAACTCCTCACCAGTTGAATATTTTTTCCAGCATTTTTATTTTATCAAAATAATTTAGTAATCTCGCATATTCTACCAGTTATTATTTCTTTGGAAGCTTAGATGCACCCAGTTTTTGATTTTTCATTACAATTTAAGTTTAAATATTCAATAGAATGCTCAAATTACTATAAAAAGATTTTTTACATATTTTGATTGTATAAATACATTACATATACACATACCATTTATTTAATCGACATAACTATGCTCTTATAAAATCTACTTTTATCTTACTTAGCAAAAGAAACCATAATTTGGTATAAATATTATAAATTCATTAGAAACCTTAACATAAAGTTCTATAGATAGTGTGTAAGTATCTATATAATATGTTTGGGCCTCATATATTGTCACTAAGAATGGAATAAGTACTAAAGTTTGCAAATGTAAAACTCTCCCTAGTATTTACAAGCTAGAAGAAAGGTCTCATGCAATCAGTTTGGTCTGATCCATCTGCGAGTGTGTAAGTCTGATGACAGTTGTATTGTTCCCGCATCTAATAAACTGCAACGAGTCTTTGGATTAAGGGTAATATCATATCTATATTTAATATATCTCTCAAATGTAATATTAGCCCGGCGACTGTAAAATTATTAAATAAAGTAGTTCTTATTGGATTTGACAGAACAAATAAGCATTTCTTTGTCAGTTTGAAAATGTTAACTTCAATTTTTAAAAGGTGTATGGCTATTTTCTCTCCAAGAAATCTCTACATATACATAAATTGTATCGATTGATTTTTATCTATTCGTTCAACCAATTTTATGCACCTAAAAATATATTCTATTCGTGCAAATTTATAATTCTATAAGAAATTTGTTTTTATGAATCTATTACAAAAATAATAAATTGCATCTAAAGAATACTTTATTTACAATAATAATCCATATACCAATAATTTAATCTCCTTCTCATCAATCAGTGATCGTTTTATCACTGTATTTTTGCTCTGATTGTTGTTTGACGTATTCGCCCGAACTACACTCACCCGACATAACCGGCTAAATAACTTCGATTACATGCTTCTATTTCCTGTCAAACATTCTCCATAATTCCATTGTTCTCAACCATAAGAGAGGGTATAATATAATATAACAAACCGGGTAGAGAGTCGTCATGAGATATGAATATAAGGAAAACGGATTTTACATCAGTGTGATTAGATAGTTACTAGACAGCAGCGTAGCTACCGAGGAGCAGTTGGAGCAATTGTTTCAGGCGTAAAAATCATGAAGGGCGAAAAAATATAAATAAAAAGAACGAGAAATTATAAATTCTGGAAGGAAGTAATTTTTTTAAGCAAGTACGGGGCGCAGCAATTTTACATGCTCCAGGGCGCTGAATATGTAGCTACGCCACTGTTGATAGAAGTTTAAATAAAATACGGCAAGTGTATTTATCATCACATACACGGTTGAAGAGTTCGCATGGACACTTAAAAACGCAGAATATTTTTTTTTATTTAAATATAAAAAATTACATATATATTTTACTACTTCTATTTGTTTACACCATAAACCTAATTGTTAACCTTGTTTTCATCTAGACATACATTTATTTCAATTGAAAAAAAATATTAGGTGACGTATCGTATTTCTAGGTGATATCTCATATTATGTCGAATTAACTTTATTAGTTGTAATAATACATATATACGTCCACTAATTCAGTATCGAATTTTCGCATGGTTAGCAAAATGATCAGTTTCAATTTGACGTAAACTGACTTTCAAAAACCAATCCAGCTTAAGCATATACATAAAAATAATATAATATAAGTAAAAAATAAACTATTGATAAAATCAACTTCGGTATTGATTAACATATTCAAATACGTAGATTTTTAAGAAAAAGCAAATGGATTTTCAACATATCGTGGTATCTCAATATTAATTTTGATCAAGCTTTCATTTGCGCTGGAGGATGAACTTAAGAAAATGTTTTTCTTTCAAATACATCTTCAAAGTATGTATTTCTATGACACAGTTTAATAATACAGTTTGATATCAGTATCCGGGTTTCACATTAAACTGTTATAATCTACCAACAAAAATAAAGAGCAGGAATTAGACCATAAACACTAATAATAACTTATTTAGTCGAGCTTACAAAAATAGCATCTTCTTACGTTGAAATAATCATAATACATAAATACAAAAATCACATAAAAATACTTCATCAAATATACAAAATAGGGTGCAATTGGCCGGACATAATAATGCCTTCTTGAATTACCAAGTGTCGACAAAGCGGCTTACCTTAGTTTCTTAATATTCTTAGGATTAAATTCATCCAAAATGACTTCCACGTACTAAAATCCAATAACTGGAGAACATTAGCAAAAGAATAGACAGAGTGGAAGATCAATTTAATAAAATATTTCAATAAAATAATTACTGCTTACCGGACTTAGTAAAACGCTTAAATTAGATCAGCAATTAAACAAGAATATCACGAAATTTCTGCGTTCATTTTTTTAAACATTTGACTATGTGTGAATAGGGGGAATTGTTCATTAAGAAAATTTCACGTATTGATAATGAATGAATTTTATATGAACTTTTCTTTCTTGCTCTTTACAAAATATTTTCTAATTATCCGATACCATCAACTTTGTATAATATGATAAATTCAAAATTGTCAAGTTTCGGATAGATCATTATTGGCAACTTGAATATTTTTCTTTCTGTATCAATTTAATACCTATATATAATAACGTTATTAAAGTTCAAATAGTTAAACAATAAATTATACATTTTTCAATGGTTTGAGTAAAATTTACATATTTCAAAACAGTTTTAACACTACGGCATAGATAATATAGAGCTATGACGTGCTATGAGGCAAAGACGCGGTCGCCTCAGGCAGCATCATATAAGGAGCGGCAAATTAGCGAAATCAATACAAATATTCATAACGTACAAACAAATGTGGGGGCGCCGTCGTTGAAGATTCAAAAATGTGAAAATGGATAATTTTATTTAGCGCGAGCCCTAAAAAAACAAGAAACCAAATGGACGTGATTTTGGGGCGCGAGAGCGGCAGCATTTTAAAGACTCGCATCGTGCTGAGAAAATCTAGCAAATGACTCTGAGATAAAATATTAGATAATATCGGATTAACAGGAAGTAAAGCATGTTAAATGAAGTTATTTCGCAAACTATGTTAATTTCAACTGAAATGTCAGTAGGAATTAAGAAATTACATCTGGCATTCTTCAAATTTGCTTACGCTCATGTTTTCCAATAACGTGTACGCCACCTGTTAGTGCATAAGTTTATGCATTTATCAAACTACTTCATGGATCATTAACTGATAACGAAAAGACGTCTATAAGTACGTAAATCGCACAATAATGTTAATAATTATCACATTATAATACAAGAGTGCACTGGTATGTGAGTGTCCATATTATTTTGTAGTATTAAATTGTGTGTAAGGCACCTTGACACGAGAATTAATATACTGATTAATTTGTGTGTCAAGTTTGTGGGTTACATTAAGCTATAACTCTAGATTATTGTTTATGAATCGTACGTTATCTATTTAATGTAGGAAATACTTATTTTCGTTATAAACGATGATTTCATTCTACATTGATTCATATTTAAGTCGAATAATCGAAAAATACGAAAAGAAATTTTTAAAAAATCTATACATTTATACTTCTGGTTCATTTTTTTTTATACATTAAAAATCTATGATGTAATATATGATTTATCTAGTTTCTATCTACTATTTTACCTTGGTAAAATGTTGGCTAATATATTCTTGTTTGTCACTTTTTCGTATTTTTTTTTTTTAACAAAAATTAAAATCTAGGAAACTATTTATTTTTAGGCTTTTT
>JAGVSQ010014814.1:0-10443 GCA_022683975.1 Rhyacophila evoluta
ACACTCGCAGGTACAGAAGTCTCAGAAATTTCTTCTGAACCCTCTCCACCATGAGATCTCCCTCTTTCATTCAGCCTTATGCAATTCCTCGCAGGTTGTGACTAATCCCATTTTGCGGTACTTTGTATAGCTGTAAGACTCTACATTTAACGCTAAGATAAGCATAGCTCTATTTTAACTGATCAGCACTTTACCGAGCTTGTACAAACTGCCCTAACAATTCATCGACCAAACTTTCAGCAGTTATCTCAACATTCGTAAAGCATCCATAGCCAAATCTATTTTCTAATTATTTATATTATGTTATTATGCAAAAATTTTAAATGGCATCAGAACAATACATTTTTTCATATAATGTTTTTGTTTTTATGTTTTTCAATAAATTTGTAACAAGAAATGAAATAAAATAATTACCTTTCAATATTGATCAGTTTTAGTCGAACATATTTCATACATACATTTTAGCCGCACTTTAGCCACACCAGATATATACAGTTCTTGGAATAACGCATGTTAACCTCTTTCAATATTAATAAAGCTCCTGTTGAGGTCATAAAGAAATAGCACCTGGATGCACATATGTACATGCAGCATATTTTCGCTACTATTTAAATTGCCACTATATTTAAAAATTCATACATGTCAATATTCCTTCTCTTTTATATCAGCGCCATCTGTTAGCCAGTAGAAATCAATAAATTACTAGGAGTGAACAATAAAAGTATGAATTTGGTAGTAAGAAATAATTACTTATCTTTGCTATTAATAATAAAATATTTAAATAATAATATTAATAATCTTTTGTTATGTAATTCATGTTAAGTAATCTATTGAAATATGTTTTTATATAATAAAACTTCTTATAATGGTATAGGTCTGGGTTACAACAATTAAAAGGATACAAAGTCAGGAATGATCCGGTGAAACTTGCTCCCCTGGTATCCAAACCCTCGTTCGTGCGTACACAGAGCTCGAAAATTTTCAGCTGTGCGTGGAACAACATCAGCCCGTAGGAGAATTGTCACTCGACCTATTTCTCGCTTCCCTGCAGATATATCGAGGTACACCTGTGGGTTTCGTTTACCAGTAACAGCAGGAAGGATTTTGCTATCAGTCTCCTAAAACATCAGATCAGGATACCATTGACTAACTGTGACTCACTGTTGAAATTGTTTATCAAAAATGAAATGCAATTTACGTATATAAAAACATTAACTAGATAATCGATTGACATTTTAAAAATCTAACGATAAGGCTCTCAATACAAATATTTTTTAGCAATGCTCCAAGAAGTATACTGATATTAAATTATAATTATTCACGTAACTTAATTTTGTCAAAAACTATTTAAGTCATGACACAATTTTCTAAATAGACTATAGTCTTGGTAACAATGTCACAACCTAAACCAGTATCAAAAATACTCTTTTGAAACAAAAATTAAATCATGGCTACCGAATTTCAAATATTCTCTTGTTCTTCTTTTCTGTTGAAAAGATGGATATGTTTTTAACCGGTTGTATGCCATAAACGTCTATGTACGCTCTATAATGACGTGCACGTGCATTAGAAAATATGCGTCAAAAGACACTGTACTTTAACACTCAATATTTAGACAAGTTTCACAGTTTTAAATAATCCTATACTTTAAATACATAGTGACATCTCTTAGGACCACAGTACAATATTAAGACACTTCATATTGTCAAGAATTATCGATATTATTATAAGGATTGAATTTTTCAAAAAAATTGCCGGACCTCCGTGTCCCGCCATATGAATACCTTCCGACATTTAAAAAGTTGAAACTTGCGTTGAAGTTCTAGCAGTCAGATAACAGTTTATTACTAACTTCTTGTGGCTCTTCCGCTTTTTCTTCTTCCGTTATATCAGGGACTGTTCCTGGTAAAGCCGACCCGGCGTGCTTCTGCAACCAGTTGTCCTCACTCCAAACAGGTCTCAGAGATCCTTCCTTTATACGTTGGGGTGTAGCAATATTCACACGAACCGTGCGGCCAAATAATTCTGAATCATTCTGAAAAAAATTGATTCAATATAATTTAAATTTATCCTTTATTGTTGAATTTTTACTATTTTAATATTTTGAGATCTTTTATTTAGAAATTTTAAAATTCATACTAATCCGTATAATTCAATTATTTACAATAAATACTATTTCAACATTTAGCATTGACAATCCGAAAACTGGATAAGCCGCACCTAAATAATCAAGAGCACACTGTATTATTAATTATAATGGTGTAAAACACTATAATAATGTAGTTTTGAATATGTCTTCAAGAAGAAAAACAAAATCATCTATTAAAGAAAAACTGAAATATAGCGAATGTGTGAGTGAAACTGTAGCCGCATCTCTGTTTATCTAGATTTATCATTGCGCATTCAGTCTGGATGATTCATCAGATTGAAAAAAGTCACTTTCAGTTGTAAAGTTAGTAGAGGTCAATATCTTTTATTGTTTATCTTTGATGTTCACTTAAGATGAAATGAAAGTGAAAGATAATTCCAAGATGAACATCAAAAGTGACAAGTGTAAATGAGCCTTTAGAAAACTACCTACATGAACTGCCAACTTAAGCAAGTGATCGACAAAACCAAGAACTATCCACCAGATAACAATAAAAATTGTATACAATCTAATTTTGTTGGTATTTTTTTCTATAATCTTACCATATTATCAATAGCTGCTGCAGCATCTTCTGCATTTTCAAATTCAATAAACGCAAAACCTCTGTGTCTTTCAGATTCGTAATCTAAAGGAATTTGAATGTCCACTAAGTCTCCAAAAGGAATGAAAGCGGCATTGAGCACTTTCTCGTCGACTTCCTCAGCAAGCCCGCCCACATACACAGTTCGTTTTGCAGATTTTGTCGACATTATTTTATTTTTTGCATCAATATAATTTATTTAAAATCAACTTTGACAATTCCTTTTAATTATTAGGTTATGTTATGATACTCGCGATACATTCGTTTAAACTTGAACTGTCAACGAGTAGGTGCTACCATACCACTAAAATACAACTAATATTTCAATTCAATACTTATTAGCTTGGACAACGTCAAATAAATCATTTAACACATTATTTAATCTCCAAAATCAAGCTTTTTCTAATATTTTAAAATGAAGTTATGCTTTCCCGGATAATTCTGAATAAAAACGTAATTAAATTTATATAAAATTATTTTCCCTCTTTTTGTGAACTGCAAACACTGTAATATGTCAAACTGTCATTGGACAAATTTTCATAAATGTAAATATTGCATTAAATTTTCTAAGTGCATATCGCATAAATGCATACTTTGAATAAAAGCATATAACGTAACTTAATAATTTTAGTTGTATAAATACATGGGTGAAAAAAATAATTGAAATGATTGAAACTGATGTATAAATTAAGACGCGCATAAATACGATTAATGCATAACCTTTGATGATGCAAAACACCACATTAATCTGTGTTAAATGTACATTGAAGAGTTTACTAGCTTATTATAAATTTTTGTAATAAAAATTTTGTTGAAAAAAAGCATATTTTCGATTTTGATTCGATAAATTGTTGTTGCTCAACTACGTGAGTGTTTATTTAATTATTTTTAAATAAATATCCAAGTATTTATGCGTAATATACATGTTTGTCATGACCACTGGAACCAAACGAAATACTTTAACAATTGAACAAAAACTAGAAGTATTGGGTGCACTGAGAAATAAAAATCAAGTAACAGTAGCCAAAGAATTTAACGTTAATCAATCGACCATATCACGAATACGTAAGGAGGAAGGTGAAATACGTCATGAAGCTGTTTCAACAGGAAATTTAAACCGTAAAAGAAAACGAGAAAGCCCTAATGAAAAGGTATCAGAGGCAGTAATACAGTGGTTTTATAATATGCGTCAACAAGGCACTGTAATAAATGGACCGATAATGAAACAAAAAGCCCAGCAAGTTGCAGAAACACTCGGCTGTACAACATTTGTACCAACAAATGGCTGGCTGGAACGTTTTAAGAAACGTTATAAAATAAAATTCATCAAGTACGCAGGACCTATTGAATACTCATCTTCTGACGATTACTTAGAAGCATTCGTTGACTGTGGAAACCAGCCCGTGTATAATAACTCTTTTAGTGAAAATAATATAGAATCAAACAATGGAAAACAGTCAAAGAGTAATACAAATAATAGTGACAATCATCTTGTTATAAATGAAATACAAGATATCCCTAAAGTGTCTCATAAAGAAGTGCTTCGAGCATTATCAACTGTTCGTAATTACCTTCAACAGAATTTTTCAGAGTATAATCCTTACTTTGAAGTTGAAGACATGATTATTAAAAATGGTCCCCCGTTTCAACGGAAGATAACAGACTTTTTTAAATGCGATCTTAATAAATCAGAAACTATCAATCAATACACTAATTCTAATTATTGATCCAAGAACCATTCATCAGCCAACTTTGATACATATATATGCCCATACCATTTTAGTGTATTTAGCATTTCCAATAATTGTAAGTTTCAACCCATTTAAAAATAAAAATGATTTTAGAATATAACTGTTTTTATTCAAAACTATTCAATAAAATAATATCTCTTGGTTTTAAGAGGGTTAAGAGATAAAAATATTCTCAAACTGAAAATATCAATTAATTGTTTATATGCGTTTTGAAAACGAAAGAATAAGCTGCAATATCGATTGTTGAATCTGCAAACCAGCAAACTCCACCCGTGATTGAAAAACCGATTTTGATACTTCAATTCAGCTTTAATTTTTTTATCACAGAATGCACAAAATTCACTTGAATACTATAAAATTACCCCCACATCCCAGCCAACTCAATTGAATAAAATACACATTCAGCAAAGTTTGTAGTTGCTGTAAACATTTCACACAAATGGAGGAGTAGGCAGTTTTGCAGTTTAAGCCATCAATATGGAAGTCAGAATTTTTTAGAAATGCTACTACAAATTTTACTCATCGTGCCTCTCAGTATACAGTATATTATCTAATGGACCACATAATCCAGAGGTGGACACCTATGAACACCATTATCAAATTTCAATACATATTATTAATTTATCTATTTCAATGCAGAATTCACCCGGGACTACCAGAATGTAAAAATATTTTTTTAATCACAATTCTGAATAAGATTTGTCACATTTCTTTTAGATATGAATTTGTCAAAACTAATTTTTATCAGCGTTTTCTTACTAATTAATATTAAATCTCAGCTTCTCTATAAACCTACTTCATTAGTACTCCTGATTCTAGCTGTTTCTCAACATTCATTATGAACTGTTTCTTCCCTTTCCTCACCGTTCATACTAACTCAGAAGGTAATAAATAATGTTGCAATACAAAGCCTCCCAATGGTTTTCCCATGATCTCAGCATATCAGCACCCAAATTTAATTGACAAGTTAAATCAGATTCAATTAGATGCATTTCCATAGTATACTTTTTACCATGAATTTTTATTGGCGTATTCGACATCATTAACATCGGAATTAAAGGCGAAATTCGGCTATTAATTTTGTTGGAAAGGATACAAAAAAAGACTTGATTATAATATCTCAAATATTTTATTGATGAGCCAACTTGCAGTTACAAAACAATACAGTATCACAAAGTAAAATAATTGTCATCCTAATTTTAAATGAAAACGTCCCCGTTCGACATATAAGCTTCCCAGCCCGTCAAGTGTGAGTCAGAATTCACTTGTCAGAATTGAAGAACAATAAAGATGGATGAAATAGATGGTATCATTTGATGTATGCTTTGCAGGATGCAGTGATCAGTATTTAGTCAAAAAGACCAAGTCCCATATCATCGTCACTCTCTGGCTCCTCTTCCACAACCTTCTCAACGACCTTAGCAGCGGCGGCGGCCGGGGCAGCAGCAGCAACTGGGGCAGCGGCGGCGAACTTGGAAGGATCCTTGATGAACTCCTTGATAGTAGTAGCTTCCTTGAAACTAACTTCCGTGGTGGCGGCAACAGCCAGCAAGTTCTTGAATCCGTTGGCGATGGAGTGAGGAGCGGATGCCAGGGTTGGGTATCCAATCTCCAAGCAGACGGCAGCCAAATTGGCTACACCGGACATGAACTTGGCACGAAGATCTTCAGGCTTGATATCCAGAATTTCAGGGGCGAACAGAGTTCCAGAGTCATATACCTAACATAATAAAACAAATCTTTAATATAATGTAATCAGACATTGAAAACCACAAAAAAAATAATAAAGACGGCAATTTTAAGAAAAAACAGGTGAGTAATCATTACTGCTTTTTTTAACAGGGCATATGGACTTTCTATGGTAGATAGATATTGTAATGAATGTTTAGTGGATGGGTGACTAGCCATTCATTTAATTTATTACATCTTTATTTAGCATTGGAAATTCTATATGATTCCATCGTACCTCATCAACAATGAAAAATATTACATAGATATTGAAATAACATATGATTTTTAATATATATAAAAATGTCACTCTCATATTGCCAGTCTGATAATTATGTTAAATCTAACAAACTAGGATAGTAATGAAGTCGTTTATTTAGTCCCAAAGCGAAGCCTATACCACAATAATTAGTAGTAAAGGTATTAGAAGGGACAACAGTGACAATCAAGATCTTTTTTTCTAGAAAATTTAGACCAATAAATGCTTGAAATATTAATCTCACCTGCTCGACCAGCAGACCGTATGAGAACGGAGAAATGTTCAACATGTTGAGAAGGGTGGCTTCTGAAGCTCCCACTTTGTCTCCGGGTTTCAAGATGTGGACATCGTTGATGATTTCAATTGTTCCTGTAATTCAAACGATAAAATCAGACACAGACACAGTAAAATCACATGTAGTAAAGGCTTTTGAGAACTTTACAATTTTGGATGTATTTACTCAATTTGGGTTATTTGATAGATAGAGATAATTGTTTATTTAATTCATTTTGTCACAATCATATTGCCAGTTTGATAATTATGTATAAATCTATCAAACTAGGATAGTAATGAAGTGTTTTCTTTAGTCCCAAAGCGAAGCCTGAACCACAATAATTAGCAATAAAGGTATTAGAAGGGACACAAAATCATGAAGTTAAAATTAATTAAATCAACCAAACTAATTATAACTTAGAACTAAGTAGAAATAAGTTCAAGCTTGACTCGATTCACAGTAAGTATATCTATTTAACCAAAGAATTATCTTAACCATCTTCTGAATTTCTCTTATATTCATGATTCAATAGTTTGGGGGTGATATTACATCACTCGTTTTAAATTTGCATAATACAATTAATTGCATATTAGAAAGTGTAATTACCAACAAATATAGTAACCAATGATCCTTAACAAGACATTCTCCTGTCGTCTTTATTCCATAACAAGATCATCAAAAAAAATATCTTAGACATCTTTATCCTACTCAGATAATTTTCAGAAAGCTTTCACCTATTATGCTGACTTCTATGCATATGGACCTTGCTCTCCCTTCCACATATCTACACCTGTTGCGCATACTATAGCTTTATGAACATGAGACGCTCTTCAAAGTTTTCTAGGAGCAGCTTCCCAAAACTTTGTATAGCGTGCACTATTGCCCTGTAAATATCTAGCCTTGTTGAGAAAAGGTCTCGCTCACCGTAAAATAGCACAATGTTTTTAGAAGCTAGAAAATTATCTTGCATGGATACAAAGTCGCAACGGTCGAATAGTCTGACAAACGGTCAAACTGAATTTAGGAGCTCTTCCTTTACATAAGACATATGGGGACACTCCAGCATCTTTCTCTAGCATAATCAATAAAAACTATCGACCCATTTATGAACCAAAATCAAAGGATAACAAACAACTGAACCAGCCTGCTGAAAAATTCAAAGATACAATAGTAGAAAAGCTTACCCTTGGAAATCTTGGTGGGGATGGACAGAGCCTGGAAGAAAGAAGTCTTCTCGGGACCAAGACCGGTGTTCTGGGCTGGTACAACGACAGACAATGGAGCGATGGCTCCGGCACGGGCAGGCGCTCTGACCTTGTTTTCCAGAAGCTTATCACGGACCTCCACTAAGTCTCCGCGGGTGAAAACGAAACCGACGTTTCCCTTGATGTTGGGGAGGAGCTTCTCCAAGGCGGGGTTGTTCTCCAAGTGTCCTCGGATGGCTTTCCTCATCATGGTGTTCTTGCCCATGAGGACGACAGCGTGCCCACGGAGAGACATGCGGATCTGCTGCATCTGCTTTGAACCCACATTGTCGGCTCCCACAATAAAGCATTTGGGATATTCATCCAAAAGTTGCTGTGGAAATGAAAGACGATAATACGTGAGGCACACATATATGTTTAATGATCAATTTTTAATACTTGCAAGAGCCATAAGATATTTCACAATTCGAAGAAACATTACAGAGGGTAAAACTTTAAAATTACGACAGCAAATTAGTTAAAATTTGTTTAAAATGTAACTACCATATTGCCAGTAAAAATATCATGTTTAAACAGATTTACTAGGATAGTAATGAAGTGTTTATCTTGTCCCAAAGCGAAGCTGGCAACTATACGTTAATAGAGGCAGTATTAGAAGGGACATTTAAATATCTTGCAAGCAAGCATCCTGAAGATTGGATGTTAGTGAACACTTCCATATTAATAGGATGTGATTAAATACATATACAAATAAGTGAAACACTTACGATAAGTTTGGTGAAGTACTTTGACTTCCATGATGCCTTGTCCTCCCTACCCATTTTGGAGTGTGCAGGGAATTCACGTGAAATTTAAGGACTGCAAAAGAAGACATATTAGGTTAGAAGAAAGAAAAAGTCACAATTAACATTAAAAAACTAAAGATAGCTTGAATCTTTGAGATCTTGGTGTATTCGGAATAAATCGGTAAAATAAATAGCAAGTTTAAAGGCTTGATGGTACAGATATCCCACGATTAATATCGACAACTCACCTAAGCGAAATTGACAGCTCGAAGTATTCGGGCGGAATGGCCGACTTCCGTCAATTCTTTTTCCGCTGCGATTATTTACACTGTAAAAATATTTTTTCCTTACAAAATTAACTGGATAGGGAAAAGTAATAACAATTTTAGGTAGATAATTACGGTAAACAAGGAACACCTTGGAGTGAATTGAGAATTATAACCTTTCTTTTTTTATTGTTAGTTTTAAACTACAAATGAAATGCTTGCATAATTTTTTTATTAGTAGTTGATAAAAAATATATAATTGATTAAAATATAACATATTTTTTTTTTGTACGAGAGATCTGATTACTAAAAGCTAGCGTCCTTATTTATACATATTACTTACCTTTTGTGCTTTAAGTGAATTGATTTTATGTTGAGTTAAATTGAGTTTTTTTTGTCAAATCTTCAATAATGAAAAAGATGAATTTAAATTTTTTTTGTGGATATCAGTTTCTGTAATAAAGATTTATTTTTCTTTTATCATTGCTATAATGGACTAAAATGCATAAAGAAATATTTTTTTTATGCTTTATTTTGTAAATAATTTCAAAATCAATCTAAATATTTCAATTGTATTTATTTTCAAACAGATTACAATTTTACCTCATATCTTAATCAAGTTGAATAATAGGTTCCAATTTATAAACACTGGCATTACTGCTATTTTTTAATTGTTATATTTAAACTATATTCACATATACATATATATCACAAAAAAATTCAACGGTTTTTTCCTTTATAATTAATGTCTTTTTGTACTATATTCTATTTATTAAATTTATTTCCAGATAAAATCCATTTTTGTTGGTAGATTTATGAATATCATCAATTGCAGAAGTCACAAACCCATTTTCAATTGGTTTTCCACGCTCTTGACTTACTTCAGACGTGAGATCATGATGTCCTGTATCTGCATCAGCGATCATGTTTTTTTTATGTCTTCTTCGCACTCTGCATAAATACCAAAGGTATAACATTACCGGTAGGAATGCCAATCCAAGTGGAATAAAAAATAAAAAGTACAGCGACCACGTTTCATTACCTCCTAATACCTAAAAAAATAAAAATAAGTTCATTAATGTGACATGAATAAGTTTTTCATAAATTATTTAGTTAGTGTGACAATTGAATGCGGAGTTAAATAATTTAAAAATAATAATTCTTTATTTTAAATGTATGAATAATATTCAGAAAGTTTTACACTTATATCTAGTTGTTTTGTTGCAAAAAGGGTGCTGAAACCTTTCTATCAAGTTTTTATAGAAAATTATATATTGTCAACTTAAGCGTCTTTTTTCCTTATTTTGGTAAAATATACAACTATCGATTATAATTGATTATGTGTCCACCAACTTTGTTTCGTTTAATTGATTTTTATATATTAAACTGCACCAACTGCTTTCATTTTGGGCATGCTTTCTTCTGTAGCTTAAAACTGAGGAGAAA
>JAGVSQ010014815.1:0-10443 GCA_022683975.1 Rhyacophila evoluta
ACAGACCAATATTAGCCAGAGCGGCAGAGTTATCAATAAGACCACGCATAAGTCGCACTAGATTTAAAAAGCTCGTTGGGTAAACGTCTATATATTATGATAGTTGCAAGAAATGACTTCTAATAAACTACATTGCTTATTATATTTTTCTATATTTAGGAAATGTCCTTTTTGTATATATTATTTAAAAAGTTTACTTCAATATAGTATTTATTTTCAGTAGAGAAATTAATCGATTATGTATAACTCGTCCATTTTCCCGTTGTAAACATTAAATGTATATTTTCATTAGTCGTATTCCGTCAAACATAGATGTCGCAACATGCACAGTGGTAACAAAACGGCGAGTATCAGCGGCCCGCGGATAGTTTACGACCCCTACCGATGACGCAGGGCATATTTCAGCCGTGAAATAAAAATAATATATCATCCCAAATAACCTCTTGGCTTTCAAAACATTATGGCGTACCTCATCTCGGCCATGGGGGTCGTAAATGCTCGCCTTTGTCGCCGCAAGACGCGTCCTAGTGTGGGCTCTTAAAAGTTAGCATACGTTTAAGTTTTAACAGCACCACCCTAATGGAATTGGACCTAAATAACACAACTTAAGGATGTTATAAAAAAGCTCACGATATTCACCAATAATTACTCAAAGTTTTTTTTATAAAACTAAAGTAATATATCGTAGAATATTTTTAGATTTTAATATGAGAATCGTTTGAATGCTATTTGTTCGTAGAAATCGGTTTCGTCGATTCGAATCGAAAGCTCATGGAAAGGATTTTGCAAACTTTTTGATTTAAATACATATTTACCATGTGAGAGAAACCAGATTTTTAATCTACACTATTTTATTTTTTTGGGATCGATCTCGAACAGAGAATTGAAATAATACAAAATCATTCGTATCGATGTATACTCTAGTATCTTGATAACTAAAAAATATATTTTGAAAATTATTCTAGAGAATTAAGAACAAATATTTCTCAAATATAGTTGTATTCATATATTTCGCACCAAACAGAGAAATAGACGACCGTTCACGAGCTATGTTCCACGACAGACAATACATTGTTGAAACACTACAATAAGTATCATAACACAACACACCACTGAATAATATAATCAAAAATGATACATACTTAAATAAAACTAAACAATATTCAATGATAAAATGAATGTTGGTGTGAATAATTTTAAGTAATCATAGTCTAAGCTATGTGTATAAATGCATAAACTAGTTAGACATTATAAACATCTCTTTTAGATATAATCCCTCTAGAATATAATGTCTCCCAACCGCGTAGTTGGTAGCGTGCGCGCCTATCAATCCGGGGAATGTGGGTTCGATTCCCCGTCTGTCGAATTTTAAAAATCTAAAAATGCTGGACTGGATGCCCGTTGGGTTGAGCAATTGTTTGCCAAACAATTCTTGCAAAAAATAATCTGTCAAGACGTTTTCACATTATGGAGATTCAGATACTCCACTTTCGCAGTGGATATCTTCACACCGTGTAGATCCATATTCTTTATTTTGAAAGTGAACATAGTAGAAAATAAATGGAAGATGAATCAGATTTTGCAATGATTTAAAGTCACGAATGCCGGCTTAAATTATAGTTTATGTATTTCAAGTTGTTTGGTTTGCCTAGCCACATAGTATGAATTAATGAAGATTTGATTATTTCAAAGATTAAAAAAACGATATGAAAAAAACTAGTACTTGAAGATAATATCTACGTAGCCTGTTATCGTCGCATTTTCATGTGGTCCATCTACCGTTAATAAAAAGCCCGGATTAAGCTCAGGGCGCTTTCGAGTGTGCCGAAAGTTTAAGCGAAGCTCTCCTTACACGGGTATTTCGTTGAATACTTCGCATTATTTAAATCGTTTCCACAAATGCAGGCATTACTTTTCCGAGATGGGTATCTGTTTTACAGGAAAATCTGCTGCTTTGTGATTCCTAGAAAGTAAAAACCGTGAAATCGTAAAATAAACCTCAGGTGCTTGGACTTACAAAGACCATAATTGCTACGGTTTGGTAGTCCAACATAATAAAAGTAAATTACATTTAAATTTTATCATTTTATTTTTGACATTTATTTCGAATAGAAATTATACATGATGTAGAATTTATAATAACTCAGTTCTTTCGTTGGAGAATAAAAATACTAAATTATAATTTGACAATTAATTTAAAATAGTTTTTTCCACAACTTTCATGGCAAAATTATAAATATCAATAAATACTCTTAATCGCGTATAAAGAAAACTTTTTTTATTTTAAACATTTAAATCTGTCTTTATAACTAGGTTTACTGCAAAATGGGACCATGTGGAACTTCGTGATTTACGATACCCTGTCCTATTAATTGGCATAAAAATATCAACAATATGAGATTATCAAGTCTTATTTTAAGACATTGTTTTTCACTACCATCAAATTTAAACTAATCACTGAACATAGTGAGCATCCATTTTTGCATCACTGGATGGTTTGAATCTTTATATCTGTGAGATTTGAACTGCTATCCTCGGATACCAAAACGCGCTCGCCTAACACTCAATCACCGTACGCTGGATTTATTTTTTCATCATATAACATACTGATCACATAATTAGATAACAGAATATAATATGAACATATCATATTTAAGTGACAATACTTTGTATGCCATTTTCTCATTGATTAATATCAATTTAGCATAAACCAAAAATAGCATTACAACAATGTATAATTATTAAAACAACATGTAATCTAATAGTAATTGAGGTCAAAATTGTATTCAAAAGGATAGTTAGTTATGCAAAGTTTTACGCACTTGCAAAATTTAAGTAGCTTTTATTCATTAATACTAGATTTCACGAAAATGAACGTATAACACTTAAGACCGTTCATATTATTTGATCATAAAAGATATTTATGTTTTTTATGTTTTTACATATCGCACTGTTGTGTGCATTTCAATAAACTGTAGTTTAACTAAATATGATATGTTTTTTGTAATACTATAAATATAATTAACAATTAGCATTTCCTGCATAAACTCAGATTTAGAACATTTAATAAGAAAAACAATTCCGGTAGCTGAAAGGTTAGCATGCATGCCTCGTATTCGAGGAATATGGCTTAGATTTCCACATCTGCTGGATATTTAAATATCAGAAAACGCAGGACTGGATATTAATTAGGTTGACCAATTTCCTGATGACCAATTCTTGTTAAAAATAATCTTTCAATCTTCATGTTGTGGAAATTTAAATACTCCACTTTCGTAGTAGACATCTCCACACTGTGTAGATCCATATGTTCTACTATCAGAGCGGCCATGGTAAAAAATATATTTAATATCCTATAACATAGTGAATAGAAAGTTCAATTAGTATTCAAGTCAAATTCAAGTATACTCGTACAAGACGTAATGAGATAAGTAATACATGGAGAAGAGTCTTTTATCCATTTTTAATAGTTATACTTTAATTATTTCGTTTTATGTTGGAATAAGTCGGATAAAATTAAACGTTAAAACATCAACAAGGGAAGATTTAATGCGTTTCGAATGAAAAACACCCGATCCTGAAACTATTTTATTCAATTTCACCGTGGAGTATCTGGTTTATTGCCAAACCTCAAATTGGTAACGCCCCTGCCCAGAATCATACCAGTTTCAATTATGCAAGGTTTACAGCAGAGATTGGAAACCTACAATAACAATAAATTAATACTACCATATATTTTACTTAAATCTTTACATGTGTCTTATAACTTTTATTTAAAGAAATAAACTCAAATCAAAAATTGATCAAATATATTCTAAGCATAAGCTTATAAGTCTTCCGCGTGGCCAAAAGCCAACTTCTAACAATTCATTCTCGTGACGAAATCGGAAGTATTCATCTTTCCGCTGTTGAGATTCGTATACTTAACTTTTAAAGTAAATAGGGTTAAAAAACAAATGCTATTAAATAAAATACAAATCTAAAAGAACAAATATCAATGATTATTCATATAAATATAATACGAATGATTTTATACTATTGTAATTTGTGTTAGAAATTGATTGCAAAAATGGCGAATGAGACTTTGTTTGTCATTATTCTTTATCTTTTTCTGTTTACAGTAAGTTTTTAGTATTATTTGACATACTTTCTATGCATGTAACAATTTTACTGTGGTTAATTACAATCACAATTTATTATTTTGTCTTTTTTATAAAATCTGAATGCTTCATCATCTCATCTTGATTTTTGCTACTATTTTTAAATATATAAAATATCCAACATTATGAAGGTGCCTAATTCACATTCAAGGCAGTATCACTAACTATCATTATACAAAAATGGGTTAAAATAATCATTAAATTACACTTATAAAACTGTTTCATATTTTTCATGTGACTGATATAATTTAACTACAGTCCACTCTATGGAGACTCTTGCCTTCATATTGAGATATTTTCTCAATAAATTTCTTCAAAAAACTATACCACTCATAAAACAATAACCATTATCTTAAATTAATATAGACACTGAGTGATAATTATTATTTAATTCCGTCACCATACATTTTGTTGTGATATTCAATATTGTGTAGGTATACTTCATAGGCAAGCGTATACAATTTTAAACCAGAAATATATTAAGAGGAACCACAAAAGACTTTTGATTGCTACGCACTCAACTATACTCAACAATTTATTGTACATTAATCAGCAAATTTTAATATAAACACTTATTTTTCATTCCTATGATAATGTAACTTTTACAAATGCCAAAAAAATATATCGACAAGGATAGATAATTCAATCATAAAATGACTGATCGAATCTATTTGAGTACGTTTTTTTGTAAGCAATCTAGAAAACTCGCCTGAATATATATTCAATGTTTAAAAAAATGGAGTTTAAAGAAAATCACCAAACTGGAAAACTAGCACATTCGGATGAACATAATATTACCAAAGACAAACAAATCGTTTTTGTGGTCGGCTAATATTAAATTTACTACAATTCCATATTTTTAAAAAACATATAATAATTCACGTCCGATAAATCTGATTATTTTCATACCACTTACGTCTTCTGTCTTTGACATGTTCCGATTTAGTGTAATCCACAGTGAATCTCTAATATTTTTGTTCATACTACTTTATGAGGGTCAAAAAGGTTCTCAATATCTGGCTTGAAAGGGGAAACCAAACTATCCCAGATCGGTTTAAGTAGACACTTTACGAGCGGTCAAAATTCAAACTCGTGAATTTCCATCCGACCCGGATATGTGTTTTTTAGTGAATTCAAAAAAAGTCGTAAATTCTGGCGCTTTTTTTACTTTTACGCGTATTGTCATGTCTTTTCATTTTGAGAAGCATTTACGAATACTATAATATGTAAAGCTATGAAAGTTTTGTAAATACAATTGAAGTCAAACAAAGACAATAATATATACTTTAAAATATATTTTTTGATACTCATGTTGAAGTCATATTGTGAAATTGGAATTTTTCTTTTAATCTATACTTTATTATTATATTTATTTAATACCATGACAATACAGCTGTTCAATTTATTTCAAAATCTAGTGAGTGTTTTGACTTAAAATGTTCAGGGCGATCAAAATATAAGTTGAAGAGTGGAACGTGTTCTACCAAGATCCAAATTTTGAAATTTTAGCAATTTTAGACATTGATTTAACACAAAAATTTAATTGGTGTGTATACACAGTATTATACAAAATACGAAATTATTAAAATTTGTTAGTTACAATGTTTTGAAATCAGACGAAGAATTCTTATCTTGTGTCATCTGCTTGTAACTAAAATCAATTATACTTACATACATTTACGTCTGAAAACATAATTTAACAAAGTTTATATTTGGATTTTAATAAGAAGTGACAACCACATCTCGCGAATTTTATAGCCTATAGAGTCAGTGACGAGTGAACTTTTAAAACAGTATGAATCCAAAAATATTGTTTTTCACAAGGGCAAAAACAAAAGTAAAAAGGTAACGTAGCTGGTAGCGTGCGCTTCTAGCAATCTGGGAAATGCAGACTCGTTTTCCTATCTGTCAGATTTTTAATAATCAAAAAAATCAGGACTGGATGCCCATTGGGTTGAGCAATTGTATGACAAACAGTTCTCGTGAAAAATAATCTGTAAAGACGTCTTCACACTGTGGAGATACATATAACCCACTTTCTGAGTCGATATCTTCATAATGTGTAGATCCATATACTCTACTTTAGGAGTGAACATGGTATAAGAAGAAGAAGAAAAAGTACAATCATGTTGCCATTTTTTTTAATACTAGTTATATTTTTATTGACTACTAATGTTAAATTTTGAAGAGCGTCTATGAAGTTTACTCTTAGTCCTGAAGCGTTCTTATATTTTAAATTTTTTTTTTTATTTAAATTTTAAATACTAGTTTTTATGAAATTGTCAAAGTTGTGGAGTTATAGAATACGGACTTGTCTCATAAGTCTACCCATCATATAACACAGTGATCCTCGACCACGGCACATTAGTATAGCGGTGGCATTTGTTTCTTTTTTTTCTTGTAGTGTGCTGCGGAGTTTTGAAAAAAAACGTGTGCCGTGAAAAAAAAAGGTTACGGTGCACTGATCCAATAGACTAACAAGAACTGAATAATAGTCACTTAAATTTTAAATTTCGTTCTCTGAATAGATACAGTTTTAAGTTATGGCATTATTGCATTAAATATACAATATAAATTAAGATTTGCTAGAATTGTTAACTAATACAAACTAAATGTTATATTATAGTATCAATTATATCTAAAATTTGCCGACTGATTCGTTATTAATGAAAACGTCAGACCTTTAATGCCACGATGTTTAGTTTTCAAAACAAACTTGTTTAGTAATATAAATTAAACAATTGAACACAAAGCACGCTCAAGAGTCACCAAGCTTCAACTTTGAAAACTTTTAGTAGTTGTGTTCTATAACATTCTATTTAAAACAAGTCGTCACATTATCTAATTTAAAAATATATATTCATTGTTTTTGAACTTTGGTTTATATAACTCAAAATCTTACGTGTCAAGCGTTCCATAAATATAATGAATTTTATCCACTTCAGTTCATTGCATAAGCACGTGCGTTTTTCAATCGATTCACACCGGGGTCATGAGTTCAAGTCTTCGTAAAAATATACACAAGTTTTTGATTTATGTTTAGATGTAGAACACGGATGCAAAATTGGTTGAATTTATACCGAAAAGTGAAATGTAAAATTTATATTTAGGATACTATATGTTTATTTAGTGATTATTCGTATTATTTAAGACTACTAAATATATCACATATGGTAACTTGGAAAAGTCTATTTACTTTCAAAAACCGTACCATCTTGTATATGTATTCTGATCATTATTTTTCGTTTTCTCTAATTTCCACCACATGGCATCTGCATAATTCTCTATCATCAACAGTCGCTTTAAATTCTCTCAGCTCATGCCAACATCATGTGAATAATTCCGAGAGTTTTTTAAGTCTCCTAACTACCACCAGTTAGAAGAAGAGACAGTCAGAATTCAGTCTCTCTGAAAGTGTCTGCTGGTTACAACGCCACCGTATGACTTATACCGTGACAAGGGCTTTCTCGTCCGCTTCCTTATCTCCGAGCTTTTCACATAAATCAAACGATCTCACCATCAAAATTTGACGCAGGCATTTGTTTTTAAAGCCCAATATTGGTACTTTTTTAGTGTTTATCAGGTACCATAATCTGCTATCATATAGCAGAATTGACAGCTTTCTTGCACCAAATTACTTGTTATCTATACGTTTATTTTACTCTAAAAAAATATGATAAATTCGTGATACTAATAGATTGAAATATATATCTTTATTAAGAAATGCTGTATATTTACTTGAACTTGAAAGGTAAATTGTACTTGCACGTATGTATATTCGTATAATATATTATTAGTAGTGTGATTATTAACACATTATGGATCATAACATTCATTCGCCCAATAAACCTAACACGCCCACTTCTATTCAATTTCTACATTAATTAAAATAAATATCCTCACATGAAAGGTTGTTATAATTCAAAATTTCACAATTTACATTCGCATATTAAATATATTATAGATCCCCACTATATTGAAATTGTCTTAAAAAAAAAATTCCCAGTGACTTGGTAACTAATCTCAAAATAACAACATTAATTTGATCTTATTTTTTATTAAGTATTGGGCTGGAGCTTCAATAGATGCCATGCGGTAGAGCAATAGCACCAGAGTGTCGGCAACAGAGATGCAAGTGTGATGACAACGTGTTGTCGCGCTGCCAAATTTTCACACTTGCTCGCTCACTTGTTTATAGCTATTTATAGGTAGTATGTTATATGTTTGCTCACTGCTCACATATAATGTAGCCTGAAGATGCCGAAAGGCGAAACCTGGGTCGCTAATAGTGATCTCACGTATGGAAGTTTACCAGTTTTAAACAATTTATAATGTATAGCTATTGTGCATTTCAGCTAGCGAGGCTATGCTGCTGTTGCTCTGCCACCCTAGCATCTATGTAGCCGCGGCTTTGTGGTAAAAATGGTAAATAAAAGAAAATAGGTGTGCATTATCCAATAAATTATGGGAAATAACCACTATGTATCTGATTTTTCCGACAAAAACCACAACATTTTATTCTCATTAATGAAAATTCTGTCATATTGTGATATATTCATAAAATTTACGGCTATTTTTAATATAATACATTGTACGTTTGAATTGTCTGCAGAGGACGTGTAAATCCAACTAACATTCAAACTGCTTTGTATCACGTTTCCAAAACTAAGTTCCGATGCAAATTGTCATTGATTTTGGTCCCATTAACTTATTCACTTCTTATAACTTGGTTCAAGCAAAAGCATGAGTGTTCCACAATTCTATTGGCTAAGCTTATTTGAAGTTAAGTTATATTTCTTGCATTATATTAGTTAATTTATAAATAACTAAATGTTACCTATTTGGTGGATTGTTAGACGGGCACGCTTTTGTAGATCACAGATTCAAATCAAGCAGCTGAATAATGATTTTTAACTTTTAATTTTTCAAATTTCAAGCCACGAATGTGTGGTCATAATTATAAATTTAGTTAACTAATAAGTCTCTTCAGTAGATAATCGTATTTATCGTGACTTGAACATTTATCAGACCGGTCGGCCAACGCGACCTAGTTTCTATGAAGGATACTTTTCTAGCTTTTAAAAAAATGTCTTACGGCAAGCGAGAATGTCTTTTCTCAACAAGGTTAGTTATTAACAAGGTATTATTAGTTAGAATAGGAATGACGCTCACCTAGTGCATGCCATCCATGCCTGGGATACTTCTGGCACCTTTAAGAGTGCCTCACAGTCATTACGCCACAGTATACGCCCGCATAAGGGGTATAGATACGTGACGAGTGGTGAAGAGGAAAACAAGTACACTAAATTGATTGATTGAATTGCTGACAACTTGCTCAGGTGAAATCAAATCTATCAAACATAAGTATTTACAATGTAACTTCAAAGTATTTAGGTACATATGCTACACTTTCATGTCAAACATGGTAATATATAAGCGATAGTCCTTAGTAAAAAATATCTCTAATGTATAGATAACTTTTTTCAATTAATATTTCATTCCACAAAATTCTGCGTATTGTCAAATTGAATGAACATATTCACATCGTGAATACTGCTTGACTGTATTCAATGATAAATCATTCGATATGTCGATTTAAAATTGGTGCATTTCATTTCTAAGATTCTATTAAAGATACATCACTCAAAGTATGCGTGGCAATCTATCTTATCAAGTAACTATAAAACGTTGAGACAACTTCACAGTGAAACCTCGTGGTTTATCCACACGCCTTATACAATCTAAATAACGTTCGGTTAACTTACAAGATACGTACATTGTACACGACATTAATAGCTTAAGAAAACTACTTCAGAGAGATATGCTAGACTTAGATTGGACATTTCTCGTCGTAAGTCTATATTTAAAATGCATTCTATAATAGAATAATATAATGAAAATACACACCCTAACATACTAACGACAATTTTGTTATAAATATCAATTGGGCAAAAACAATTTTTTTAAGAGATAAAAAATTATACAAAATGACAGTTGATTCAGTTTGAATTAAGAAACCGATAATTTATAACATGCTATTGAATTCAAATTCGGCGAGTAGGAATTTTATATAGACAGTTATTTGCGAATATGATATTTATGAATGGATTACGCCTTTCGATATCTTCAAGTATAAACACCTTATATAATTGTGTAAGTATACGATAGTAATGAAAGTAATTGAGACAGTAGCCGGCAAGACGTACGTCCAGGATCTTTTCAGGTGTTACAATACTCAAAACTCTGTATAATTCATAAGTTCGAAGCAGGCTAGAGAGTGGAT
>JAGVSQ010014816.1:0-10442 GCA_022683975.1 Rhyacophila evoluta
CCCAGGTGAGAGCGAGCTTAGATGGATGCTATTATATACATTATCAGAATAGGATATGTCTAACTCACTTGGTAGACGCTCTCTTTTTCCTTATGTACTTATATATTTTCGTCATAACCATATGTTTATCGTGTTGTTAACGTTTTAAACTTATAATTCGTAATATTACAGCATGCACAAAATAAATAAATAAAAGTAAAACTAAGTTTTAACAATAATAATTCTTCTGTAAACAATTTCATATAGAGCAGGTTCTAGTGTGTTTTGTGACTCATTGAGTCAATGGCTCTGACGCAATCGAACCATATCGTATTCGCGACCACATACAAAATGGCTCATTGGAATGAGGTAATAATAAAGGTTCTACATGAGATCGATAAATACAATAGTTAACCATGCCGATATAAGCCGCCCACACCATAATATCCATAGAAATATCGATAACTTACAAACATTCAAATTAGTTATTGAACAACTTGCAAGTTTTTCTGCCGAATTTGTACACATTTTTAAAAAACTTAATCAAATAATTGTAGCAACATCGTAATCACAATGAATAATAACTTAATGAATAAATAAGTATAAAATATTAAACAAATCTTGTATAATGTAGTATTTAAATTGATATTGCAGAAAGCAAGTATAAAAAGCACGCCTAGTGTGATTCTATTGTACTAAATGGAGTTAAAATGGCTGGTCATGTTTGATCAGCTGATGCTATTTTTATGTTTTCAATTATTGTCAATAAATATAATGGGATAGCTGTGAATTCTTGCAAATTGCACTGTATATTAAAGCAAAGAAATGATGGATGGAGAATCACATTCACAAAACAAACAAGCACATGAAAAAACACATGACAATTGAGCACATGGAAACTGAATACATCAGAACGCAAAAAAGTGACGTTTTAAATTGAATTTATGTAGTTTATAATGGTTAAACTATAATCTCTCTACTATAAACTATTCTTGACTATGTCTCCCCGGCAGCGTATTTGTTAGCGTGGGCGTCTAGCAATCCGGTGAATGCGGGTTCGATTCCCCATCTGTTAGATTTTAAAAATATAAAAATACAGGATTGAATACTCATTGGGTTGAGTATTTGTCTATCAAAAAATTCTGGTGAAAAATAATATGTCTAGACATCTTCGCGTCGCCACTTTCGGAGTGGATATCTTCACACTGTGTAGTTCCATATGCGCCACTTTGGGAGCGAACACGATATAAAAAAAGATAAAAGGACGTCCTAGAAAAGGGCATAACAATTATAATAATAACTTTCATTTAGCAATACTTTTATTTGACTTGACTAAAGGCTCGAGACAAAGCTCTGGAAGCATCAGCGTGCGGTGCCTTAGGACTTAGTCATCGACTGCTCCGAAGACTAGACAAAGCACTAGAAAACCACACCCAAGAGTTGACACTACGGCAGGAAATGGCCGACTTAGCAGGAGAAGCAAGAGCTCACGGGCATTATGAAATTATACGCATGCTGTTAAATGTCATCAGGTAATTCATACTATTAAACATTTTGCTAGATGAAAATTGGTGAACTTTGGTGTATTTGTCTGACAAACCATTCTCACGAGAAATAATATGTCAAGACATCTTCACATTGCGGAGATCCATATACTCCTTTTGCGGAGTAGATATCATCAAACTGTGTAGATCCATATGCCCCACGTTGGGAGAAATCATGATATAAATATAAACTATACTAAACTGTAAACTATGTCTCCCCGATAGCGTACTGCCCAATTTAAACATTTAAAAAATAAACTTCATCGGATAACTGTAACAACATTGTAATTACAATGACATAATGAATAAATAAATATAAAATATTGAACAAATTTTATATAATGTAGTATTTAAATTAATAATGCAGTATGCAAGTAAGACAAGCACGCCTAGTGTGATTCCATCGTACTAACTGAGTTTAAAATGGCTGCTCTATGGTCATGTTTGATCAGCTGATGCTATTTTCTTTAAGTTTTAAATCATTGTCAATAAATTTAATGGGGTAGCTGTCAATTCTTGCAAATCGCACTATATATTAAAGCAAAGAAATGATGGATCGAGAATCACATTCAATTTGACAGATAAAAACCGAGCACATGGAAACTGAAAACATCTACAACAGAACACACGAAGTGGCGCTTTAAATTGAATTTACGTAGTTTATAATGGTTAAGCTATAATCTGTCTACTATAAACTATACTAAACTATGTCTCTCTGGTAGCGTCTTTGGTAACGTGCGCGTCTAGAAATCCGGGAATGCGGGCTCGATTCCCCATCTGTTAGATTTTAAAAATGTAAAAATACAGGACTGAATACTCATTGAGTTGAGTATTTGTCTGACAAACAATTCTCGTGAAAACTAATCTGTCAAGACGTCTTCACATTGCGGAGATCCATATACTCCACTTTCTGAGTGGTTATCTTTACACCGTGTAAATCCATATGCTCCACGTTGAGAGCGAACGCGGTACAAACAATATCCATAAAATAAACTATACCAATAAACTATTTCAAAGTAATTCAACTTAAATAATTGACTTCATGTATATGAAAAAAAAAATTAATAGTTTTTGAGTCTCACGTGCTATGTTTTAAGTATCTAAATAGTGTTTACAGAAAAAGGTTTTGAATCTTTGGTTCACGAAATTAATTCAATACATACAAAAAAAATTACAGTAAAAAAATCATTCAGAATATATTCCGCATTCGTACTTTGCACATTATTTAAAGATGTATACTTCTCGATAATGACTATCGTGTATTTCTTTAAAATAACCATACTGGACAACCTGTGAAGATCCATACGCAACACGTTGGGAGCGAGCATGGGATGTTATAAAAGAACTTTAGTCTTCAAATTTTAGACATCAGTTGTAGACAGGTAATACTTTCTATGACTCCATCAAATGAAAGGAATCTGCAGGGTTTGCATCAGCAATAAATTTTTGATAACAATAATTAAAGAGACTTATTAAAATAATCATTTAAATGAATACATAATGAATTTTATACAGGTATTATTGTGGTATCATTCTGCCGAATAGGATATAGTACATAGTAAGACATAAATATAATATATATTATTGATTTTTTGCTTCAAAACGGATATAAAGCATGAATTCCGATTGCCAATCAAGTGTGACGATCAGTAAAAAATAAATAATTAATGTGGCTGTCACATTTTAGTCGTGAATTTTGACAGCTGAATACCGATCGGATACGTTTCAGTAATGAATTTCAAATTCAGGTAATTTGATAATATTCGCATAGACTTTAACATTTAAACGATTTTACGTGACACAATTTAGTAGTGAAATGAGTATTCAATGTATGTAATGACTTTGTGAAGAACTTGGACATAAAACGGATGGAATATTTAAACTGGCTGGGACAGTGCTGATGCCTCCACTAAGTCTGAATCCTATCTGTTTATTCTTCCAACCGGTGGGATAATGAAGTCCTGGAATATAGTAGGGTACTATTTACAGGTCTCTCCCCAGTAGCGTAGTTGGTAGCGTGCGCACTTACCGATCAGGGGAATGCGAGCTCAATTCCCCATCTGCCGGATTTTTAAAATCCGAAAACGCAGGACTAGATGCCCATTGGGTTGAGTTATTGTCTGGTAAACAATTCTCGTGAAAAATAATCTGTCAAGACGTCTTAACATTGCGTAGATCTATATACTCTTCTTTCAGAGTGGATATCTTCACACTGTGTAGATCCATATGCTCCACGTTGAAAGCCATGTTGAGAGTGAACATGGTATACATAAAAAAAATATCCACTAGATGTACTCGAGTGGATTTGAGGGATGATAGCATGGCCAGGAGGATGCAAAGTGACAGGTGATAGATAATTCTGGATACCTCCAGTTCTGGAGGTATCATGCAGTCTTCAATATATATAGAGTAAAAAAAAAATACATCCAATTATCCGGATAAAAAATGAGTTGAGTAATTGACTGACAATCATTGTGAAAGACTATCTGTCAAGACAAGTCTTCTCTTTATGAGAATCCATTTACTCAATATTAGGGATGATAAGAAAGACAAAATTATTATTCAAACTGTTACTAATCGACAGATCTTACTAAATGTATCAATTCTTTTGATTATTTCAGTAATTGTATTTCCATGCCCTGCTGTAAAATTTAGTAAAACCCATTAAATATACTCTTATATCAAGCAAGACGCTTTAGCCAATCGGTCCAGCCATTGTATAAATCTTTATTCTCTACTTTAGAAGTGGACATAGTAAAAAAATCGGAATAATTTAGCATTATGATTCATTCACTACGACGGGAATAGAACCCAAGGTCTACACACCGCCAATCAATAATTACTAAACACATATTTTAAAATCTATAAATTATGAAAGTCATTCTCTTTTTTACTATAGATTAATATATGAAATTGTGTGTCCATATCTAAATAAATCTAACCTTACAATAATTGTCTCATATAACTTTTAAACTTAACAAGGCTGTACCTTGAATTGTGTAAATGAATCAGTTATATACGAAACAGGGTCATAGGGTGAATAGACAAATAATAACCGAAGCCTTCCAAGCTTTCGTAATACATATTTTGAGGCTTTGAATGCGTAGCTTTTGACAGAATAATAAACTTTCCACAAGGACAGAGAAATGAACTTTCACATTACTGATATAAACACTAAACAGCCGTAAATTTAAATTATTACCTACGTGTTAAAGACCTTTATGTTATAAATTACATTAGCATATTGTTTGTTATAGTTTTAAATATATAGTTGTATACGCGGCTTAATGCTAAAAGTGCTCGTGTCAAATATTTAAATTGCTCAGTTTTGATGATTGTTTGTTATCAATAGTGCGCACCATGGATTTTTGTCTATATTATAGAATATACATTATTTAATTTCATAAGATAAAGACAAATAGGTACGTAGTTTTTCAAAAGAACATCACTTTACTTTCTGATACCTGTTGAAATGGCAAAAATCTGATATAGGCACTTGTATATGAATCAGGTCTGTATTCACACATTTCGGAGATTAATATACTCCAGTTTCGAATAGAACATTTTCACACTACCTAATGTGTCCACTATTAACCCGCCCCGTCATTACACCTGGTCTTAATCAGGCGTATCCCGGACCTCTGATATCAAGAAGCGATCTACTTAATTCGACGGGAACGTCCCGGGAGTAAATATAAATTACCCAAGAATAAGGTTGCCACGCATTTAAGTGTGCTGAAGTTAAAAGAAACATAATGATAAAAAAGCTAATTGAAAAAAATGGATACTATTTGGTCAAGCAATTTATGTAAAGAGATCATCACGCTCGCAGTATGATGCCGCAAACTTCTTAAAAGCAATGAAATTCGCCCTTGTGGCAACCAAGTCAGATGGCCCGATGGATCCAACAGCTTGTTGGACCGACTTGAGTAACTCTTCCCGCTTCCTACAGATTCTTAGACATTCCCACAGAATGTAATTAGCATCCTGTTCTGGACAGCCACAAGGAAATATTGGCTATTTAACAAGGCCAAACTGAGACAGCTTAGCGGCAAAACCACCGTGGCCTGTAATAAATTGGCTACTGAAGTGGTCTGGAGTCAACTTGGTTATCTCCATGCGCCATTTAACATTAGGAAAGAACATGCATGTGTGTCGCTTTATCGCTGCATCCATGACCATCTGACGGATGGTTTTCTTCCAAATGATCCAGTTTTATTCACACTGTGTAGATCCGTAAGCTCCACTTTCGGAGCGGACATGGTATTTAAAAAATGGAAACAGTGGTAGAATACATACGAGAAACAATCAGCATATGGCTTGGAGAGAAACTGGTGTGAAACGGCGGATGATTGAAAATTATAAAGACACACCTATATGCTCCACATAAGAAGTGAATATTGGAAGGATTCTTTGTAAATTATAGATATCTTATTGAATTATATTGTTGTAAATATTATTAAGTTAATAATATTTTAATTAATTATATAATTTGATTTATAATATTGAATTTAATATATAATATAGTTTGTTCGCATATATCATGTCGCATGCGATACAGATACTGCACCCACTTTTCACTGTTTCCACTGTTCCACGCTTTTCGCCTGACTAATTGACTCTGACGTAAGAAAAAAATTTCCACTAATTTTTATTACACAGACGAATTTGTTTGCGAGGAAAACATGTGAAAGCAAATATTTTTCTAATACGGTGACCAAAGACATGTGGTACACAATTTTAAATATGATATATGCTATTGTGCTTCGACTGTTAAACAACAATATCGAATGTGGAAAGGGAAAAAGACGTAACTTACAAAGAAGAAATTTTACAGGAGGCGCAAAAAACGTTAAAAAGTCAAAATATTACATAGAACCTTGTTGGACATGAATACTAAAACTAGTATCTTATTTACTCAATACGATATCAATTTAATGAGTTATTTCAGACAAACCAACAAAATTGATGAGGTGGAAGCCCCTTTTACTGGTCGCAAATTTCTCAGGCCATTCTTTTTTATTCTTAAAGGCTAAATTTAGACACTGATTCGGCATTTTCTGCTTAGATCGTTTTGGTAGAACGTGTTTTAAGTTGTGTATATTCCGACTACCGAACGTAGAGGAAAAACAACGTAACCCTCAATTTTTCAAAATAGCTTTTACTTAATAATCACAATGTATACTTAATACACGTTCTAGCAAAAGGTTATAAACTGAAAATGCTGAATTAGTGTCAAAATTTTTCATTTGAAATTTGAAAAAGATGGCCTCTGAAATTAGCGACCAGGAAAAGTGACCTCCACCTCATCAATCTAATTGATTTTTCCTAAATAACATAATAAACAAATATTACATTAAGTTCATAAAAAACCAGTTTTAAATTCCATGCACTAAGGTTTCGTCCATGCAATGTTTTGTCTTTGACCCAAACTCATTAACTAAACGTTTTTTGTGCCTCCTGTGAAATTTGTTACATCTGAGTTACGTCATTTTTCCTTTCCACGTGTAATATTATATGATAGTATTAATTACTTGCTAATGCATACCTTTAAAACAGATTTTTCTAAAAATTTTGAGATATGAGGTGTTGGCAGTAAGCCAACGACATCCATTTTTCTATCAATTATCTTTTGTATATGGCGGAAATAGTAAAAAAACGTATTTTTTAAAACTAAAAATCATTTTTCAATTATTTATTATTTGGATTATGCAACCTTCCACAGTTACGTTTAGGTATACTGCAAATAAACTAATAACTATATTTATTACTGATAAAAAACATTAATGGTCACCATATTTAATACCAATCTCATTTACAACACTGAAACAATCGATATTCAGTTCGCACAAAAACTCGTTTGACAACAACCAATCACTTTATTTCGTTATCGATATAAATTTCATTAATAATAAATGTATGAGCCACATTTAGGAAATCAATACGTGGGGTGGACACTACATATAAACCTATCTTAAATATCGATGGCTTAAAGTAAAAAGTTGTTGACTAATCCTTAAGCCGAAAATGGTTTAATGATGCCACCTTGTTCCATCATCCTATATGCAAGTCATTTAATACATCGAAAAACCGCTCCAAGAAACTTTGACAACTGTATAGGGCTCTGAGATTTTCTATTTTGTTTTCATATGTATAGTAAGTGCGTCGTTCTTAAGCAGCCTGACAAATAAATCGTTTAAAGGTGTTTTATGTCAAAATAATCGAAAAAATTAATAACGAATATTTACACTCCCTTGTAAAATTGTCAAAAACGTAGTTAGGAAATATACATTTTAACGATCGATATGTCAAATGAAGCTTGGGATTTGAGCTTGCTTGTATATAAAATATTAACCCCGAGTATATTTACCAAATAAAATATCTTTTTTGATTACTTCTTAGACTCTTATTTTAATTATTGCAACAGGGTTCCACAAAACATATGTAACTTAAATTATACAAATGCTTGACAGTATAAGTATTTAGTATGTTTTATATTAGTACATATTTTATATGTTATATAACTGAAATAGTGAGATAGTGAAATACAACACTGTTAAATAATACAAATACATTTCCTAGTAAAAACACATATAGACAGAGGTCCAATTTGTATCTGAACCTTCAGTGGAATTGAATAAGTTGAACATACAATTAGCCCACACTCACAGGGTTCTAATTTCATGACATGAAAAACTAAAAATTATTTTTTTAATTCTAAAATGCAGTTAATAATCAATTCGCAATAAACATAACTTATGACTGCAAAATTTGTAGTAAACATAGAAAATATATATAGTGTATATATTGTATTTATCTGGGACTACAAGCTGTACAAGGTAAAAAACAAATGTCGCCTGTTCAGTGCATGCATTCTGTCAGTACGGCTCTAAGATTATGAAACGTGGCTTCCGACAAAGGCCCAAAACAACCGTATTCTAAGATTTGAGAACAGGTGGTTGTGGCGGATCTTGAGGATGCAGTGGTATGACATCATTCGAAATGAGAAGATAAGAAAACGGACCATACAGCCACTTATCAGTCAAGAAATTCTAAACCTGACCTACCTATACTTTAAGCTGACCGGTTATCAGCGTCCCGGAAGGCCGCTAAATACTTTCTATATAATTTATTCGGCGGAGTTACGGGATGAAAATATGAACTGGGAGAACGCAATAATACTAGTGGCCGACAGGGATTCTTGGAGGCGGCACATGGTGTCCATATGTTCCATTTACGGAGCGGATATGCAAGGAGAAGAAGAAGAAGATATATTTATATGTAAATAAAAAACCAATGAGCTTCACTCATTGGACATTAGAGGTTGTCGATGGCTACTAAAAATAAAGACTCATCTGTATAAAGTGTGTTTATTTAAATAATAGTTGACTATATTAAATTAATAATATACCTAAATAGCATAACTTTCTTACGTATCATTCTCACATTAAGATCCCACTGTAAACAAGTCTTCGTCTATTTAATACTTTAACTCAAGCCTGAAATCATTAAATATACGTTTTTGTGTCTCCTGTAAAAATTGCCATGCACAGTTTATGTCTTTTTTTCTTTATACATTAGATAGTTGCGTCAGTACGTTTGAGTGTCATTAGAACAGAGTGGATCTAACGTTCTGCAGTTGTGAAAATCGATCGGTTTTTCACGACCTTCTCGTGTCATATCGTTCTGAACTTGCGGCTTGAAGTACTTCTAGGCTTTATTTTATTCGTTTTCCCTCATTTTATGTTTGTTTACTCATGGCAAATTGTAAATTAGTTGTGTATCCCTTACTGTAGGGAATTCTTATACCCGTATGTGATAGAATATATATTTAATGCATTAAATACATTTACTTTTTCTTTACACCATGTTCAATCCGAAAGCGAAGCATATGGATCTACGCAGTGTGAAGATATCCACCACAAAAGTGGAGTATATAGACTTCTGCAATGCGAAGACAAGTCTTGACGGATTGTTTTTAACGAAAATCTTTTGTCAGACAATTGGTCAACACAATGGCATCCAGTTCTGCATTTTTATATATTTTTTAAATCCGACAGATGGATAGCCGAACCCGCATTCCTCGAATTGCTAGGTGTGAACACTATACATTGTGAAGATATCCACCCCGAAAGTGGAGTATATGGATCTCCGCAATTTGAAGACGTTTTGACTGATTATCTTTCACGAGTATTGTTTGTCAGACAATTGCTCAATCCGATGGGCATCCAGGATCTGTATTGCGAAGACGTCTTGGCAGATTTTACTTCACGAGAATCGTTTGTCAGACAATTGGCAAGCCCAATGGGCATGAAGTCCTGCAGTTTTAGATATTTTTTAAATCCGACAGATGGGAAATCGAACTCGCATTCCCCGGATTACTTGACGCGTACGCTACTAACTGCGCTAACTGGGAAGACTAAATGCAATCCATATAAATACTTAGGATACTAAAAAGTAATTTACAATTACTCCTTGTGCTAATTAATCATAATAAATAACGAAATTGCTTTGGGTTTTATACTCCGAAAGCGTAGAGGTAAGCGTGTGCGCGTTGCATCTGGGGAATGTGTGTTTAATTCCGAAATCTATTAGATTTAAGAAAAATCTGAAAATACAGATTACTAAAATATAGATAAGAAATACAGACTAAGTTTCGTGAAAAATAATCTACGATAACATGTCTTCACATCACGGAAATTCATATGCTCCACTTTCAGAGCAGACATGGTAAAAAAAACATTCATCTAAGCGAGGTGAGTGTAGAATGTAGATGGATGCAATTTTATAAAATTCTAGAACGGATTCTGTCAAATTCCCTCGTGAGACCTTTTTTGTTTTCATTCTGAAACTCTCTCTTTAGTTTGATTAGATTTATGTTGAATTCACAGATTTAATTCCAAGTATAAAATTAATCTG
>JAGVSQ010014818.1:0-10440 GCA_022683975.1 Rhyacophila evoluta
GACAAACGAACGAACGAACGAACATACATATTTTGACTTTTATATATTAGATATCAGAGACTACAAAAGTTGCAGGCTCTGCAACGAAGACGGTAATTTTACTGGTGCAGGCTGTTCATATAAAGCATCCAACCCTAAAAACAATAGGAAAAAGAAGATTCCTGAACAATAACTCGTAATAATAAAATTGGCTTAAATAATAATCATTCCGGGATATCATGAAATCGAGGGTATTAGTAATAGATGGAAGCAATGTGGGATGTAAGAAATTATGAGTCAAGTACATTTGTGACACATCGAAAACTTTATACGGACAACAAATTTTCGACTCTCTTCTTGTGCATCATATCTCATTACTGAATGTCTCTCTATTCGTTGTTTCTTGTTTAATAATACAGTGTACGTGGCCAAAACACGTCAGGCTCACAACCTCGATTGATAAAACAGCGCCAGCATCGTCTTACACCACGTACAGCACAACGGTGTATGGCTTAGAGAGCGCGTTACTTTAGACAGTTTTGTTTTCATATTTTTTTGTAAACCATTTGTTTAATTCAAGTAGCTTGCGAGGATGACACGATGGAAATATAAAATATAATAACTATTCACTACTTGAGACTACTTGAAACTATAACACATTTCAAACAACCAACGGAATTTGAACATAAATTTACTGGAATATTTTTACAGAAATATACGACTTATATTATGATGCTATAGATAATAAACAAAGTTATGTGGCACCTATATCAATAAGTCGACAGTAAATTAAAATCGATCCATTTCAAAGCCACTGAAAATTATATACATATTACATTTTAAGCTCGAACGGTATAAATAAAGAGATGCACATTTTTTTTAAATTTTAACATAAACTAACAGGTGAAAAAAGATCCGTGAAACTGTCAAACAAACAGCTGTCATTTCTGTATGACCTTGACAAGCACGTTGTCGGTAGTAAAGTTGTTAATAAGATCATGAGTATTTTTTCACTATGTCCTCTCCGAAAGTGGAGTATATGAATCTTCTCACTCAATTTAGTTCGACAAATTTGATCACGCAAATTGGTCATCAGACAACTACTCAACCAATTGGGGTGCAGCACAAATCCTACAGCTGTGTGATTCGAATCCATAACCTACGACTTCAAATCGCGAAGCTAACCACTCGCCCCCCCAAGGGAACTTTTTAAATTTTTACACAACGTTATTTGTACTGGATTTTTTCTCCACAATCCTCTTAAAGAGTCATTCAATAAAAACTTCATCACGAATCACATTCAAAAGAATCACTAATACTGATCTACAATATGTCATATAGTGTTCATTTAATTATGTTTTAATCTCTTGGTGCTAATGAAATATCTCGTATTCTATTCTATTATATTCTAGTATACATATTACTAAAAATTTCTTGAATAATGGTGGCACAAAATAAACGAAACGTACCATTTTTGACTTATGAAAGAAAAATAATCAAATGATACTTAAATTGTATAGTCTTGCACCGGAAGATATGTATGATTTCACAATATCCGTCACAAAATATACAGCCTTATAAACATAACCTGTAATTTGTATCCGGCCAATTCTCGCGAAATGGTCATTTAGCCGGATTATAGTCATTATTTGAATTTATAATGTCAATGAACAAAGTATGAAATTTATAACGAAACTCCGTGTTCGTTACGGATTAAAATTAAAAATCAAAGACGCCGAAAAATCGACTGGCATCTTTTAATACCGTCTTAAATGTGACAGGCCGACTCCGATTTCTGTACGTGGACCACTCATAACATAAGTATTATACGTATAATTTTATATTAAGACTAATATATATTTTTAAATGACATTAGAACGACCAAAATGTATTCAGACGCAAAGTATTTCTTAAGAAAAAGTTCTGATTAATATATATTATCATATTTATTAGCACTAAAATTTTATTTTAAAAATAAATTTAAATATATATTTGTAAGATTATATACATTTGAAATAGTTTCATATGGATACTTCCAATTTCTTAGTATGTATATTTATACTATGCATCTATAAAAAATCAATGTTACATTGAAAATATGTACTTTTAATACCATATCCGTTCCGAAAGGAGAGTATATGGATCTCCGCAATGTGAAGACTTGTCTTAACAGATTCACGAGAATTGGCTGTCAAACTATTGCTGAACCCAACGGGCGCCCAGTCCTGTATTTTCAGATGTTTTCAAACCCAGCTGATGTGGGAATCAAATAGATTAATTTGATATTTTATATATTCAAAATATTATTAATTTCTTTTTAAAGTACCAGAATTGTCGGACTTGGTAGGTATAATTGATCTTGCTTTCTCCGCCTTTACCATAAACCATGTTTTCACACGAGTTATGTGAACTATACTGTAGTGTATTGAACGTGGGGTGCCTTTCATTACCAGTGTCCCAGCAGCAGCGTTTTAATTTAAGACTTTGGCAAGCGTGCGCTAGGTGTACATGATTTCTATTCCTGCCAATGCAAACCTCGATCTCAAATGCCGTCCTCACTTACTATAATGCGCTAACATAATACAGCCTATCACAATAATACTGCCTTAGTAAGTAAAAACACAGTGTATTGCATGCGATTCTTTAATAAGGAATAATATGTAGGTACTTTGTTTTTACTTAGTAGAGCAGAATAAGTCCACTGGTTAGACAAATGATTAAACTGTTGTGTAAAAGCTCTTTCCGTCTACTATTGTTACACGAACTCCCAAAGGATGTAATAAGCATTTTTTCGTTCTTCGCACAAACAAATATGAGTATATAAAACCAAAATAACAAAATTTGCTCCACCGTTATCGGCTTAAAACTAGGATATTTCTAAATTCTAAATTATTTAAAACATAAGTTGTGACACACATATGGAAGTTTACAAGTTTTAAATAATTTAGAATTTAAAATCAATTTCCATCAAGCACCATCAGTCGAAAATATTGATTAACTATGATGTTTCTAGTCAATTTGCTTATCTACGTATACAACATTAAATTATATTTAGAAACAAAAAATATTTCTGCATACCTAATAATTTAACCATCTGTAATTTTCCAATATGGTTTCATAATAATTTAAATCCTCAGTCAAGATAAAAAATAGAGTACTAATAAATATGAAAACGTCCTGTATACAGGTTTTGACCTCTGCGTGTCTAGAAATCGCGGACGTGCGTGGGGTGAAACTTTGTGCTTAATCCTCTGAGAGATTTTGTATATGACTTTACACGTTTGGTCGTGAAAACCAAAAGGCTGAGAAGGAACTAGTTGGACGCAGAAGTCGACCAACGAGTTAGCTAAACTCCAAGTTATCTAAAGAAAGAAGGATTATATTTATGTGTATATAGTGAAGAGGGTTAAGAAAATTTTTTAGCGCTATACATAAATATATATAATATATATGAAATTATCCACGACTTATCTAATTAACTTTCTTTTATATATATTTTATTATAGTACAGATAGATATTACAATGGACTTATATTTGTTTGGAATTATATTTGTATTCTTTATAACTGATGTGGATCCTATATTTTTAATACTCTCTGTCAATGCAGCCGTTTGAAGTAAAAAAAAATCTATGTTCGCTCCATATGAATTTATAGAGTGTGAAGTTATTCACTACAAAGTGGAGTATGTGGATCTTTGTAATATGAAAAAAAAAAATTGAAAGATCATTTTTTACGAGGGTTGCTTATCAGACAATGCCCAGTGGGTATTGTCTGATAAATAAAATTTATTTTACAAAGAGACTCAAACATTAAAATTCGATTATCTCAAAAGTCACTTTTTTACTTTAACGTCTTTTGCCTGTAATACGACGATATGGTAAATATAGGAATATAGATTTTATTCCATTATAATGACAGACAAGCTTTCATAAAACTATAACATTTAAAAAATATTTTCTTTGCAAGAAAATATAATTGTGTCATAAAAAATGAAATTCCTTTCTATACAGCTCATTACAAAATTAATATTTTTCAAATCATTGTCTTCAACTCCTGCAATAGTTTAAGAGCAACTTTAATGCAACAGTTTCTGTATTTAAGAGAATTATTTATCAAAGCGCGAAGCATAATACATTATAAATAATTGGAATTATAGACTGAAGGTGTTTTGCAAGCCATTATTTTTTCGCATCTTCCCTGAGCGGCACACGTCTGTAAGAAAGATTATCTTATCGAATATATTTTCAATTTATTTTACGACCTGTGAAAAATCAGCTCAAAATTTTAATTGAGTTATATAAATATTGCGTTGATAACAACGCAATATTATTTTCCTCGGCTACATAGTATTTCTTCACAACTTAATAAAAACAATAGTTACATTATAATAAGATTACATTAAAAATCATATTGAAATTATATGCAAATACTGATTAAGATCTGGTTTTCGGATATCATGTTCATAATTAATTAGTTTTTTTCTTTTGCTATATACATCATTAAAAACTTGAAAATCTCGTGTATATTTGTTTAATTTTATAATGTAGCATTGCTTCCCATAAATATTAGATAGTGAGAAAATAAAAATAATAAATTTATAATATTAAAAGCGATTTTAAGCGGTTGAAATAAAATGATGGACATCGAAAATTATCTTCTTTTGTGAACATTTTTTCTTAGATCAATGTTATGCGTTAGAATGGTTGAAGGATGTCTACTGTAGGCATAATAGTCCAGCTTCATATCCATATGAACATGTTTTCAATAACGTCGTCAACGGGAAAATATCACCCATGTGCCAAACACGTAATTATCAGAAAATACAAAAAAAATGATTTTTGACAATTACGAATTGTTTTTTTAAAACTTCAAAAATACCTTTTTTTAGTTTTAGATGCAAGAATTTATGCTCGCAAACAAAACCTTAACATTTGAAGCACAGCTTAGCTAATATGAGAGCTCCTATGTGGATCTTGAATACGTGGGAAGTCTTTCAAAATGACATTACTATTTACATTACAAAATGGCATTTTCCTACACAAGTTTTTTTCAGTTTGTTAAATAGTCATATGTAATTTATTAAGTCACGTGGAAAGTATTTTTCCATTAACACCGATATACTGATATATTCTATTCAGTTGATTTAGAGATAGATGTCCAATAAAATGACTGACAGATAATCAATTAATTCTTGAAAATTAATTTATTAATATACGTCTTGGCTGCTTAATGATCTATCTATGTAGTATATTAGCAGTTTAATTTAGTCTTACGTAGCCTAAAAGAGCCTATATTATGCAATAGAACCAATTAAAGATTTATATCGACAGATTGTTTGTCACAAAACTTGATTGATAGCCACTTATTGTATATCCTGTCTTGCATATTCATTATATTTTAAGCCCATATAGAGCTGCGAAGCTTGAGCATATTACTTACAGTACTAAAGGACACACGCTTACTGCCTCGGCTACCAAGGCTAGTTAACTACAATACTACAGTAATAATCGAAAAAAATATTTACATTTCTTTTATTTTAGTTTAAGAGCACCATTGCATAATAAATTATATAGTGCTTAATTTGCATCTAATGGCTATGAAACCCAATGCAATGTAAATAATAATACACTCCTAAACTATTTGGATACTCTATCTAAAATACATAACAAACTTAATGTGGTTTCAGAGACCAATAATAACTAATACCCACAGTGGTCACATATAAATAACACAACTTTACCTTCGACGGCAAAGTTTTCAGTGAGTTCGTATTTCTTACTTTGTTAACAGCAAAGTAGCATTTATGAAATCGGTAAGCAACTTCGCTCGTCCTTAATATCACTTCAAACGAGCACTGTCCCTCGTACATTTTTTTCATTAAAGTTTTTTTTTATCGAGATTTAGATAAAAATATTATATATATATTTATTATATTACATAAATATTATGCGTGTTGGTTAATTTATATGCCTACTAAACTACACGCATTATTGTTTTTAAATCGCTTAATAACAACTAGTCAGCGCGCAAATGATGCGTGAATAATTTATTTACGAAATTAAAATTTATATGGTAAACCATACATTTATATAATTTTGTATAGTAAATATTCTGAATTATTTAAATTCAAGATTAATAAAGTTAATAATAAAAAAACGATAAATTAATGGAATAAAATACTTTAAAATAATGACGTATAGTTTTCAATGAATTCCTTTAAAAAGGCCAAAATAAATGTTTTCACCATTATTTTTATGAAGAATGTATGAAAATTAAACGCTTTCATGACAATTACACGTATAAAAAATGTTCACACGTTAACTCCTCGCACATAAAACTGGGCATAGAGAAATATTTTGACACTTTAAATGAAATCTACGTTATTTATAGTATAGGTGGATTTATATATTGTACTTTTTACAATATATATTTATGGGATAGTCTATAATTTATATGAAATTTATTTGCGCAGTTATTTTGGGCGCAATTATAAATGTGAGAATTTATCCGTTGCTTGGTTTTCATGTGCGCAGTTGTTTTTTACCCAAGACTTAATGCCAGATTATTTAACCGATTAATCGACAGCCAATTTTTAGCAATCAATTAGAATAATACTTTACATTGCAAAGCTCCATATTCTCCACATTCAAAGCGAACATTATTTTAACATATTCAACCAAAATAATACATATGAAATAACAATCATGAGGATTATCATTATGGCCAGTCTTCATTTAGATACTTTTGTATAAAATTGGATATGGTACATTCTATTAAGGTTTCAATGGACATGGTATTATATTTCACATGCTATCACGCTGTGCGAGAGTACTGGAGCGCATGAAGGCTCTGGTGCAATTTGACTGCAAATGCGAAAATGCGAAATGTAACACTATCCCGACACCTGACTAAACATTTTCCGCCTTGCTCTACCGCCCACACGAGAATCACTGCACCTTACTACAATGTCATGTTATCCATTGTTCATACACAATAATGTCCGCATTATCGCAGGTTGAAATATATAAATATTTTTCATAAAAACAAGATAAAATACGAAATTTTCTCCAATACTCAGGCTTGAAACATCTGCATCACATATTAGAGCCAACTTAAACCGTATCACCACTACTTTATTATCTACAAACTAATGGAAAAATGAAGTTACAAAAGTATTTATCTTCTGTACATATGCTAATTTTACACTTCAAAATATATCTCAGTAAGTAACTTTGCAAAATAGTAAGATCATTTTTTTCTCTTGTTTTACTTGGTTTCCATATATTTTCATCTATATAGCCATTGATTGTAGTTAGTATTGGAGAAATTATTGAGTTTTGACGACTGAAAATAAAATAACATTCAATTTTAGTTTCACAATATACGAGTATAAACAACAATAAGTCATCCTAAAAATTCGTAAAATTAGAAAAGGGAACCAATTATTAATAATAAATAAAAGAGTGTATAAAGAGCACAGCCATTTTTTTATGATACTCATTTTTTACCATATTCATTATATAAGTGGAATATATGGATCTACATTATATGAATGTTCCTCTCTAGAAATATAATTTGCAGATCTTTGCAAGACTTATTTAACAAATTTTTATCACAATCTTTGTTTGGAAGCCAATTTTATTGGGCTAATTACAGTATGATGATAAGGCATGTACTTCGCCTACAATAACGAAATATAACATTCAAATTGTGTCTAGAACATATTATACGAAATTATATTATGTAGACAGCTAACTAATTAAATTTTTAATGCATTCTTCAGGTTATCTCCCATGACTGTTGAGTTTGAAAAGCGATGCTTCGTACGAAAGTTTACATTTAAACTTTCAGCGTGCTTTTGCGTACCGAGTCTGTGCAAAAGAATAATATTACATTACCCTTTTGTGAGTATTCCCAGCAAGTGGTGAAAGGATTCATATCACTTTTGTTTATGTCCGAGGTGTGACTCCCATTTAGGGACCTCAGACACGAAACACTACTCATATTATCCTCGTTTTAATGTAAATGTATTGCTTTATTTGAACCTCTTGTGCGAGAGCGGTTCTAGTTTGTTTTATAACAGTGATACTCAACCCATTTAGATAAGTTTATTTTAAAAATATCTTTCATGTTTTAATTCACTCAAAATTTCGTCACCTTGTGTACAAATTTTTGTTTTTCTCCGCGTAATTTTTTCGTAGATTTTTTTCTCTTTTAATTATTTCTCATGCGTTTGCCTCAGCGGTAGCCGAAGTACTATGACCATAACTGAATAAACACGAAAATAAATTATGTGCATTCGAGTATGTGCTCAGTTGTTCGTTGTTGTGACCTTGAAAAAAGGTGTAGAGATATACTCCATCTATATACATTAAATACGTCCTCTTTTTATTATTTCTCATTCCTATACCATAGCAGTATCCGAAATAATATGACTGCAACTGAACAAACATTACGGTAAAGAATAAATCGATTTAATTATGTACGTTCGACAATGTTCTCAATTGCCCGTTGTTAACGTAAAGAATTGATGACACTAATTCGTGAAACCTCAAAAAATGAAGTTATATACAAGCTTAAAAAAACTCAAGCGTTCATTAATTTATGTGTTTACTTATTTCCTGCTTTTTTTCTGTTAGATTAAAGTAGTACAGGATAAAAATGATAATAGTAAGTTTCAAATTAAATAAAGCCTATCTAAAACATTTAAGTTCAACATTATCAAAAAAATTTGATGGATATCCTCACGATAAACATTTTGATATATATATGTTCGAGGTATTAAACGGATTAATCTTCAGGCTACATATAACATACTAGTATGTTGTATGTTCGATCACTGCCCAGATATAATGTAGCCTGAAGATGCCGAAAGACGAAACCTGGGTCGCTAACGGTGATATGGCATATGGAAGTTTACCAGTTTTAAATAATTTTGAATTTAAAATCAATTTCCATCAAGCACCATCAGTCAAAAATATAAATTTTTTTAATTTATACTGATGGTTGAAGCAGTTGATACACAACTGATGTATATTATACAATTGATTGATGCTCCTGTATGGCGTTACACATGTTATATAATATATTCTTATATATCTAGATCATTGGTTCTCAAATAGGCAGTAGCGCTTCCTTGCGGACGTTTATGCCATCTAGGGGCGGTGGTGAATTCAAAAGGCAATTTTGGAGGCATTTGGCCCCACCTAGATGGAGCTTTCAAGTATTCAGGGGGGGCTGGTTTCTTATAGAATAAATTAATCACGCGTGCTAAAAAAATGAAAAACTTATAATTCTGTAAGCATTTTGAGGGCGCTGCCTCCTATTACACGACCTTAAAGTTTTGGGGATACATTTGGGGAACATTCAGGTATTTGGGGGGCGCTATTTTTTATAAGCGAAGGTAATAACTATATTACGCGAGCTAAAAAAAACAAGAACGAGACGATGAATAATTTTGGATATCTAAAAATAAGATCACGAAATTGGTAATCCAAATTTATTCGACATCATAAATTAGTTCTTTTTTTGGAAACGTTCAGTAATAGAGTTGTCTCATAAAAATAATTTAAAAATTACAACAGTCAAATTGCTTACTATCGCTGTTGTATATTTAATTTATATGACAGAAAGCATGGCAATGTGAGAAATAAAAGAATAGAGACCGAATGAATCGTGCTCTTTATTGGACAACTTTATTCAAGATGTGCAATTAATATAAATTATACACAATATAAAGGCGATTTGTTAAATACAACCATTCATTCCTACGGCTCTGTAATTTTCTTATTATTTACAACATTACAACAATATTATATTGCATTTATAATGTCGTTAATTCATTTAAATTATTATAAGTAAAGTGTGTCCCAAAAATAGCGTACATTTAAAATGTCCTGCAATTTATTATTTACGTCAAAACCAGAACAAACATTTTTGTTTGCTGTCATTAGTAAACGTTTAGATTAAATTATGAAAAGGAAATCACTCAAACAAAATGTAAATATTGTAAAAAATATTTAATACATTAATATTGTATAATTAAAAACGCTAAATACATTCCATTTGGAGCTTATTTATTTATTATGGGAGCTTTTTCTTTGCGTCTAGCTTTCGTTTTGTATTGCAATTTACAAAATCTTGTATGAGATCGTTTTATCTTCGTGTTACGGAGTTCGCAACCAATTGAATGGCAATAAAATATATAACAGACCGCCTCGTCGCTTTACCATGTCGGAAGTCTTTTGAATTAAATATGTTTTGCATATAAAGAGGATAATCGGAAAATGTGAACAATTATTGTTTAAATAATTATCTTAACAAAGTACACATTAAAACACTTAATTGAATATCAAGGTAACCAGACAACTGCACGCATGACAGCTGCACACATAGACAACATAGATTACTAGAGCTCGGAAAACACTATTTTTCCGATACACAATGGGTGGCATAGTTC
>JAGVSQ010014819.1:0-10440 GCA_022683975.1 Rhyacophila evoluta
AATATTCTCCTTTATATTTTTACATAATGGAAAAAAGGTTTTAGCAAATAAGTATAATGATAATAGCATGATCTTATAACTATGATTTGTTTTTTAAAACTATCTACATTTGTTATGCTAGAAACTTTAAACCATCGCAATAGAATAGATTTATTTAAATACTATTTTATAAATATTATTTTATTATGATTTTTTAAAAAAAAAAAATTTTAGTCATTTAACATTTGAAATAATGAAAAAACATAAAAATTAACTAAAATAATTTACATCATTGATCTCATCTCAGTATTTTGGAAATAGTCTAATAAAAACATCAACTAATTAACATTGAAAATATTATAAGAGTATTTGGCTACATAAATTTTTACACGTGTCGATATTTTTATAACATATTAAATACAAAATATTCTTTTTCACAGAATTTGACAATAGCCATTGCCAAAAAATATATATTCAAGAGCTCTCTCTGCCAGTTATATTGTTATATAAGGGGGTTGTTATTTGTGTTTTTTACTATTAGCGAAAACTGATTTATAGCATCCCCAATGTGGCCGTAAATGAATACAATAAAACCAAACTTTTCTGCGGCTACATAAACAAAACGCGGCCAAATTATAATGCTGTTCCGTAAATACCTACCATTCTGGAATAGAAATGAACTCTGTTATTTTAAAATATTGCTTTAAAATGTTTTCAATTATGCAGCATAATACAATATCAATGAAAATGTAGGTAATGAACTGTTTAGTTTGGCTTTAACTATGAGTAAGTGGAAAACTGCGGAATTATTCCGTTAATTATATTTTTTATTAAATTAAAACTACTCCTCAAGTTAATACTTTAAAAGCAAAAAAAATAAATGCTTCGTTATGATTTAATAATATAAAACTTGCTTACTTGAAATATTTCTACGTTATACTTTCGGCGACTAGCCGATTTCTTAAAAGCATTCAATCTATATTCCATTATTATATATTTATCTCTTTTTTTATTTTATTTTTTTACCATCCCCGCTTCAAAAGTGGAACATATGCATCTACACGACGTAAAGATGTCCAGCCTAGAAATGAAGTACCTATATGGATTTCCTCAAACTGAAGACATTTCATGGCAGATTTTTTCATTAAAATTAGTTGCCAGCCAATCGCTCAACCCATTGGGTATCCAATCCTGTATTTCCAGATTTTTTAAAAACCAGCAAATGTGAGAGTCGAACCCGTATATCCTAGACATGAGGCGTGTACGCTAACCTCTCAGTTATCGAAGTTACAAAATATTCTACGCCTGACGAAATATAAAGTACACCGCTTGTGTGGATCTTCTGAAAGACTAATTCTAATCTCTATTATAAAAAGGTTGTTAGTCTATTGTTACGTTATGGACACCCATATACTTCCATTCTTTGGAGTACGCTCACAATATATTATTACATATGCTCCACTTTGAGAGTTAATATAAGTAGTTTTATTTTTTAATGAATCTTTAAAATACAAAACTCTTATGTGTTTACTTAAATACATTAGATTATGCGATTTTTATAGACAACAAAACACGATAAAAGATAAATTACATACCGATAATATTATTGAAACAAACAAAATAACTTCAATGTAAGGTAAATCGTAGATTAAAAAAACAGTTCTTACCAATTTGAATACGAGTACTTCTTTTTGCCTTATTTTTCCACATTCTTTTAGTGTCAAAAATAGACCTACATTTTTGGCAAAATACTCGACTAAAGTGTTTGAGCCTTGGCCGTTAGCTATTCACCTTGTTACGGGAAGATGGCATTTGGGCGGAAATAAACCCTGCGCTTGTGGCTCCCTCCAGTGGTTTACAGCAAACCAGCTGAGCTTAGTGCATACCTACGTTACCCTGTGCTCACATTCTGACATACGTACGAGAGTAAAAAGCTTCGTCAAAAGATCTTTTATTTAAAAATATGACAATATATCTTTTCACAGAATTTATGGAAAATAAAGACTACGCATGTTCACATAATTTGAAGATAAAAGCGTAGACGTGTGTGGATAAAAAATAACTTTATATAAAACTTCTTGGAGTTGTAGCAATATCTTATTTATTTTGATTTTTTTTGCGTATATGATGAATTTTAACGATAGAGATATTTATTTAAGCGAAACAGTAAGCCACAAATTTTGCTGAAATATAAAATTATTTATTCTCCTAATAAGCTAATATTGAAAAATAATTATGTAGTTTTGTGGTGTGCAGTACTGATACCCATACACTTACAGTCCAGATGCAGTCCGGAGACTGTCAATCCAAGACTGACACTAAGGATTGGGGCAGACCACAAATGAATACGGCACATACCATAACCTTATCAATCAAACTGAGAGTACACAACTGTTGACGCGGACTGACTAATGTATGGACTGTCTCAATCCTAGCCACCGTTTTGGATTAACAGTCCCTAATCTGCAAGCGGACTGTAGGTATATGGGTGCCATTACATGATTTGTTTGCTGTAATAAGGTGACTTATACGTTGATACGTGTAATAATATGTATTTCAAAAAATATCTAACCAACTACAATCAAACATATGGTTTATCTAATTGCCATTCTATGGTAATCTCACATCAATCGTTTATTTTTCATTTGCAATTTCTAGCTTTTCTACCGTGATTTTCAAAAATGGCATGAAATTTATTCTTTCTTTTATAATGTATTTCTTAAATAAAGTTACACCTTAATGTTTTGATGTTTTTTTTTTGTTATTTTCGTTACTTAAAAAAATATTTATTTCCGAATTAATTCTCACTTTTAGCAAACACTTTCATAAAGCACCACAAAAGTGTAGATAATAATTAATAAGGAGTGAAACGATAATACACATTTTTTTTATAATTAATCTGAAAAAAACTCGATTTTGTTCAAGCTGAGCTAATATTTATATATTGTTTTAAATTTATGCGCGTTCAAAAATTCTAATTCTTGAAAAAATAGCACTTTTTTATTACCGGAAACTATTTAAAGCAATAGTTTCATTGCTTTTGCGAATGAAAATTCTAAATATGGAATATATTTTATCTATAAAAATCAATAAATATTTCAGAGAAATTTCGGAATTTATGATAGATTCCTGTTTTTTTTTTATTTTTATACCGTATATTATAATATTTATTTTCGGAAAAAATACACACAAAAAAAAATTGTCGGATAAATACAACTTCTTTCATAAATAATAATTAATAGAATAAAGACTTGATGGATCTTCTCGAGCGGATGATTTTAACAAGTCAAATTACTGTGAAAGGTAGTTTAAATTTATACTTTTTCCCAATTTTTTTAGAAATATTTCAATATGCAAAGATAAATTCTTAATAATGATAATAAATTCACTCCATGATGAAATTCTTAAATCTCTCACTATCAATGTAATTGGATAGCTTAATGAAATATAAGTCGATTAGAGAAGCCAGTAGATTAAAGTATCTGCAGATTAATAATATAATCAGCTTACATCTTCAGAAGAATAAGGCAAGATTAATCTTGCCAAATTTTAACAGAAATTTACTTCAGTCAATTTATCGCTATTCAAGATTAATATTATTTTAATGGCTTATTCTTAATAAGCATAAATGAACCTGACATATTATATTTATCAAAATATTATCTGCACGTGCTAAAAACAATTACAATATTTTTTATTATGATTTAAAATAATATGTAATAATCTTAACTCTCTAGTTGCTGCAGTGAGATATACCGAATTTCGTTATTTGTCAAGTTTCTGGATCCAACAAATCCGACTTTTCTATTGAAGGCAGTATCGTATATATTTTCAATGGGATGTATAGAATACATGCAACGTCTAGGTAGCTCATTTTTTGGCATGTGTTTATTTTTCAGTTTTCATTATTCATGAGAATCGCGGCATAGCAAACACAGCTCGACAAGTAAAGTGATAAATAATATTTCAAACAAAAAGCCAACATCAATCTAGTTGTACCTTGAGTTAATTATTACAACAACCTTATAAATATATAACTGCCTAATTCTAAATACAACAAATAATCTACAGGTCAATTATACGATCACTAAAACCGAGCTGTATTTACTCATAATACAAATCGGTTAATCTAGGGGATAATTAATATAGTTCCCATTTCTGTCATTTTTTCAAATACAACTATTATTATCAAACAAAAACTAGCCTTACTTTTGCCTGTGGCTTTATTGCTAATTTAAATAAACGTACAATCAAAATAAATTGCTTAGATGAAATGACTAAGTGAAAACTAAAGTTTCGTGACTGATTCAATCATGTGAAAATGTCGTATTTTTGTAATTTTAAGGGAGGCATGTTATAAAATTGCTCGTGTAACAATTATTCTAACAGTTGTTATTCACCGACTGTGTTCTATTATTATCCGTAGTTTTAGTGTCATTGTTTATGGATCCGTTCCTCCCTACGAGTGATTTGAATTTATGTACAGAGCATCGGTGATAATATCTATGCAGCTTATGGCATTTGCCTAAATACTGGTTTAACAAATAATTGCCGAACAATAAATTGTAGCAAGAAGAACAATATTTTATATGACTTTGCGATTGATAGTTAAGTTAGGAAATTATTAAGTAATAGAATAAATTATCTATACAAGTCTACAATGTATGCCACTGAAGAACATTGCTCGATATAGATTAATTCTAAACTAAACACAAGAATTATAAGTTCCGCCTATTTTTAAAACTTCCTTCTAAAACCGGTCTACACGCGTTTGCCAAATAATACGATCGGAAGATTTCGGTTCATTTATCTTATTGTAGATATATTATTATAACTGAATGTTATGTTTTGAATACTTATCAACACTTCATTTTCAAATAAACCAAAGAAATACTCGCATTCACCGCATTTCAGTTTTAAGCAGGTAGACAGATAGATTAAACTTTTAATATTTTTTTTTTTATCAAAAGTTTATAAATAGAGACTAGGTTAATTATTTACGTATTTAAAAAAAAACAAATCAGTCAAAAAAACTTTAACTTTACCTACCTGAACTTTACCTATAAATAATATTCTTATTTGTTACAATAAAAATCATTTATATTTAAATTTAAAGTTAGGGGCATATCAATAAATGACAAAAATAGTACTTCGTAATAAAATGAGTTAAATAATAAAATTCCCTAGCTTATATCAATTTGTTATGTAATAAATTTCTACAACGCGAATTTATAAAAAGAATATATACTACATGTGTGTGTCTGTGTGTCATAAAAACTCCTCGCCAACGGTGAATAGTTGCGACGTGAAATTTTTACGTTATTTTGACTGTTATTTTTTTAAGTCTACTGTATAATTTTTAACACCATAACTGTCGATCAAAGACAGAAGTTTTAAATACTTTTTTAATAAGAGGATGAATAAAACTAATTTTAATCTAGTAGAACGCGTGTAATAATAAAACTATGAATTATATTAATTATCATTTTTTTGGATTTGAATTCAATGAAATTATTTTACATTCATTTTTTCATTGATTTTTTATAAATCCGCTTCAAAATATTGCTACCTAACCTAAATGACCGTGCAATGTAGGTTTTCAGCTAAAAGACACAAAAATTCCTGTCCCTTTCGGCTGATTCAAATTTAATTGAAACATAATTTACTGTTGCTTCTAATGGCTGCTAAAATGATCAAACAAACGCTAGCAATAAACACCATCCTGGTTAACCAACACATATGCATCATTTCACAATATTTATTTCTCCCTTGGCACTGTTAGGTATGTGTTTAAACGTGAAACACACGTGTAAGCGTGGTAGAGAAAAAACTGCGACAGTTTTTTTTCCGGTGAAAAAGCGTAATGTAAATCCCGCCGGAATGCAAACTTTTTTCAGGGAATATTTCATTCCGGGTTGACGAAAAAGTTAAATGAATACCCTGCAATGTTCAGCACGTAAATCAAACCTCACCTGTGGGCCTACCTTTAAATAAAAACAGATAGCTTAGAAGTGGTATCCTGGATATCTGGAGTAGTTTCGTACGCACGTACATGTTTTAAGAGTATGAATTTTTTAAACCTATCATACATGAAAATTAAAAAAAACATTATCTTTCCACATCTTTAGTTTCACTTTTACCATACAGATTATGGAAAATACACGTTATATCAAAAAGATGTAAGCTTGTATTTTTTGAGCTTTTTAAAAAATCGGCAGATGTGGAAATCAAACCCGCATTCCTCGAATACGAGGCGTGCATGCTAACTTCCAGGGTACCAAGTAGACAATTTACGCACTGCTAGCAAATAAATGGTAGTTAATTAATCGGATTCTTTTCAATTATTTTGATTTTTTGTGATTAAGCTTGATAGTATTTGTTTAAAAGGTGTTTTCTATTACTAAATATAATATATGATTCATAAAAAATACTACGAGGGCTTTCTTTACGTATCAACATTATTTTATATCAAAACACGCAATTATCTTCGAGGCTATCGTCTCATATTTCATCTTCTAAAACATAGTATCGTAAAAATAAGTTAACGGGTAATATACAAGTAAATCTGAAATGATTGATCAGTTCATAATAAAGATGGAATGATTTTTTAGAGGAGGCCCGATTAAAAAAGTTTTTGGCACTGATAAATTACATCATTACCCAGAATTATACTAAAGGTTTTAAACATATTAGGCGAACACTCATATATTCCAAAATGTTATCACATTTAGACCTTAAAGCTCTCGCTTCATAACTTTTATTTTAGTGTAATCAAATGGCAGCAAAATAACGAGAGAATTTTTATTTTCTCGATATTAAGCGTAAGCATGTTATTAATATTATTAAAATGACCTCACATTTTTTTTTCGTCTTCGTAAACTTTTTGAATACGCCTGTTTTTGCATCTAAAAATACTCGCAAATTTCTAAGTTTCACTGAAAAAACATTTTTTTAATACAGAATATAAGAAAGAAACAGACGTAGCTTTTTTTGTGATCAGAATGTACATTTGTATCACAAAAATGTAAGCGGCAAATGACGAATTATTGTTAAAGATTAGCTTTCAAGTTTGAAAAAATAATGTCAAGTGAAATTAGCGGCCAGTAAAAATGACTTCTATCACATCAATTTCATTTGTTTTTTCAAGTGACTTTTTAAATTAATATGATACTGAGTAAAATAAACACCATTATCAGTCTTCGTGCATTTCAAGGTTATTGAAATTTTGCCTTCGGTCCAAAATCATTAAATATATGTTTTGTGTGCTTCCTATAAAAAAATCTGCGTGAGTTACATTCATTTTTCTTTCGACGGTATGATATAACTTCGTTTCTTAAATTAATTATCTTAAATCGATTCTTATCGAGATAATTTTCTCACGATGTATCTCCACTCCTAGTTTCATATTATTCGATGTGAAAACTATAATATACGAATACTAGATTCATGTATTTGGATAATGATGCTGCATACTCGTAACTAATAAATTATAATTTACCACTATGTCAGTTAATTCTCGACTTTTCCGATAGTTTATTTAAATGTAACAAACATACTCATTTGAATAAATTATAAATATTGATCCATAACTCGAGTATAATTTTTCTTTTTAAGCTCCATTCTTCACCTCTAAGAGAGAATGAATACTGGTTTTCGTACGTATCTATGGTAAGTTGTCCAAAATGTACGGTTTTTCAACAGGTTACGCCTGATGAGATATTTTTCATTTTAATCAAACTGTATAAACTAGGATTCTTCATAAAATAGTTGATAATATTGACATTTTAATACGAATCGTCTTTTCATATTAAATAATGAATTATAAGAAAAAATATACGCCTTGCCGATACAAAAAAATAATATTTTCTCAATTATTAAAAAAGCATGTACTATATTTTATAAACATGAATTATGTTTTCTTGATTCGTTGGAAAAATAATTTAAATCTTTGATCAGACAAAGCTCATTGCTATTAAATATGAGTCCATAGTATTTATATTCGTGTATTTTATTTTATTGTATAATATAAAAGTAAATTTAATTTTAATTAGAAAACTGATTCTTAGTATTATGCTTTTATTAAATTAAATTTCTGTATACTGTGGTTGCTTGCCATTTTTGTGTAATAGCATAAATCATACTTTGAAGCAATCATTTATGAATGAAAAATTGCGTCAATAAAAAGATCCTCTTTAAAAATGGCTGTTTTTTTATTCCAAGCGTTCATTTTCCGATAATTTTTTATGCGATCCTTATTTCCTCAAGGGAAATTTCCGCTAATAATATTCAGATAAAAAAGCTGGGGCCGCAGTCTCTTGGTATCAAACTTTTAATGAATACTTTCAGATGGAAAACTGATGGAAAATGTGTTTTGTTTGCATTTTGATTTTATTTGAAATTGTTTCATATAGGCTAATGGTTATTTTAAATTAGGCAAAGTGAAAATAAATGTCTTCATTTTGTAACGGAATATATATTTTGTCCAAAATAAATCCTATTATTCAAAAATACTCAAACGTATAAAATATCTTCTCTGAGGTAAATATTATGCAAAATATAAATTCATTTTTTCTACTAACCACACAACGGTGAGAATATTTAAGAATATAGCGCAAAGGCTAATAATTAATAAAGTTTTATTTACAAAGCCACTAAAATGCTGAAAGCTCGTTATTGTTTCTTTATTAGCGTGTTACCTTATTATTTAAACTATTTTTTTTCTATATGTTTTGCATGAATTTTGAGTAAAAGAAAAAATACGTTAACCCTGTGCTTTTAAATAAAAAAACAATTATTTTATATTTGAATCTTTTCTATGTGTGAAGATTATTTTTTTACAATTGCAGTTAAAGATTTTTTTTTTAATTCAAAATTATCTATTCAACACGTAAGTACTAAGGCGCGTGCATTTACCTATAGTTTACTATCCCAAAAACACAGATCCTTTATTGTAATTTGTCCAATAAATGGTACTTATTGACAGATTAAAAGATTGTTTAAGAACTTTTTATATAAGAATTAGCTAATCTTTAAATACAAAGCTTTTATAATTTTTCATTGTCACCCATAATAGCTGAAACATTACTACACATGATTCGGTACCTACCGGAGTTTTTGATTTCAAATCTAACATCTGAAAGATTTTTTAATTCAAATATACATCACTGAACGCTCAGTGAGTTATCAGTTAGCTGGCTATCAGTTCTCACGAAAAATCTCTCATTACAATATATATATCTACATAAATAATAGTATGCACTCTATTTTGGAGTGGCAATATTCCAACTATTGAGTCCCATATCCCTTACACTTGGACACAAAAAAACAGTATCACAAGCCATAAAATTAAACTTTTCACAGCATAAAAATGCAAAACACTTTTGAAATTTAAAGTGCATGGTATTAATAGTTACGCTGTCACAGGAAGAATATTTTTTTAAACAGTTTATATTCACTCCTTAATTTTATTAAAAAACAATTCGTTAAAAATAATATATTCAGAAAACATTGTCATTCTGTGTATACAAAATCAAAGGCACAAAACGTGATATGTGGCTCAATTAATTATTCATGTAATTTGGTTGAACATACAATTAGATCAAGATATCAGTACTCGACAGTTTAAATCTGCCTATCTGGCAGGAACTGTATTATTGACAACTAAATGTACGTCCTGTCGGTGTAATGAGACATCGATAGACATAGCTTTAAGACTTCGAGTTTCAAATTAAGACATTGTAAATTGAGAATATGTTCCAGTGAAAGGTTTTGTACACATCGATTTTTCAATTTTTAACTCCTTTTGACGTTTAATTTTACATTAATAGCTGGAGATCTATCATGATTGTCATTATTGGAAATATGAAATATTTTATTCAAATATCTTATCAAGTTTTTTTCAGTTTTGTACTCACCATTAATGTTAGTGCAAATATTCATCACTTATCTTAATATTTTAAAATTTTATTCCAACTAACTCTTTTTGAACTTACTCAATGTATTATATTTTAAATCGTATTCAAGAGCTAAGCATGCGTACATTATTATTGAAGATGGTAGGTTCGATTTATATTATGTTAAAGATTTTCACTCTTTCAAATATTCAGGACTGAGTGTTTATGTGTTGAACAAAAAAATCTATCAAAAATAGTTCTCATGCTGAGGAGATCTACGTATACATTTCATTTTTAGATTGAGAATGATAAATGTCATAATATTTCATATTTTCAAATATATTTTAAACTATTTAAATTAATTTTAAATGATAATTAAATATAAATTTCAATAATCTTATAGCATATGCAACTGTTTAATACATTCAACTTCTAGCATTTAACGCTAACCGCCATATTATGGTCTTATTGATAACTCTACTGCTCTTGCTAATATTGGACTGTAAGTCCCTAATAACTACCTAAGAAATCGGGAACATCAGCTGTTTTTCATTCCTAAATGCAGGAC
>JAGVSQ010014820.1:0-10440 GCA_022683975.1 Rhyacophila evoluta
AAAAAAAAAAAAAATCATTAATCTATTGGGTTTAACCTAATTAATTATAAAAATACAATATTCAACCAATTATAAAACAACCTGTGAAAGCTTTACAGCATATTATTGTTATTATATATTTAAATAAATTCACGCAAAAGCTCGCATATAAAGCTTTTAATGTTTGTTTTGAAAGCAAAGCTTCGAAATTCAAAATACGTTTTAAAATTAACTTTTTCATTAGTAAGTGATTTCTTAGCCATGTTGACTTAGAAAACTTTCATATATTAGATTAGTAACACTGCATTTTTACCCTTCCCTTAGTGGCTACGTGAGTTGGTAGGAAAAACACTTTGATTTCTCGCAAGTCATCCAGCACGGCTTTCATCCCTTCGCCACCTCTTCTGATTTCCGATAATATTAAGTAGAGTCGACATGGATACTTCTTGCTTATGACAGCCGTTGGCTTCCTAGTCATCTATCAATATGATGCAGGGATCGTCAATACTTACTATCGGTGGGTCATACTTGATTCTATTTATTATATTCCATTAACTATTTTAAGCTTGTATTTTGGTCATCTGGTATTTCTTCACTATATACTTAATTTAGTCACTATATTATGTTACATCAAAACTTTTTTATTTATTGTATTTTAAATAATTTAAAAGATATTAGATATAACGATTTGTTCTACTTATTTAAGCATTACATTTCCACATTCTCACGGATACAAATAGACTGTGGAAAGGAAAAAGGACGAAATCCACATTGAGCAAATTTTACAGGAGGCACAAAAAACTTTGATTATCTTTCATCAAAGTAAAAACATTATATAGATATACACAACTTTCAAGTGCGTGACGACTAAAATTGGCGCGTAATCTACTCAGTATAAAATTAATTGAATCCATTATATAAGAAAATCAATCAAATTGATTGGGTGGAGGCCATTTTTCCGCAAATTCTAGGGGCCATCCTATTTTCAAACTTAGGAGCTAAATTTAGACATTTTCAACTTACATCCTTTTGATAGAACGTGTTCTATGTTGAATACATTGTGATTGTCGAATAAAAGGTATTTTATAATATTGTCTGTTACGTATTTTTTTCTTTCCACAATCGACATGCTCTACTATACCAAGATTTAACTCGTTAGTGCCGGAGATAGTAGTTTATGTTTTTGACTCACTCGGGAGTAACACGAACATAAGTTAATGCTATTATGATTCCGCTGGGAAAGAGGTCAGTGTGTTTTGGAAACGTAGGTTACGGGCTTAAATCCCACAGCTGCAAGCTTGACCAATCCAAAAATGTAGAACTTGGTGACCAGATCGGGTAAAGCAATTGGATCTAGATACTTCTGAAAAATCTGTTAAGATATGTCTTTACTGAACGGTGATCTATCTCGTAATCCAATTCTGTAGCGACTTTCTTCTCACTAAGTAAATTAATATGCTCCAATTTAAAATCGAATATGGAATAAATAAAAAAACTAAATACTCAATAGGATATGAAATTATCTGATTCTCATTAAAAATCTGTCACAATTAATCTATTCAAAGATCGATACACTGCGTTTCTGGAGTGGTCGGCTTCACACTGTAGAGAACCGTATGCTCCACTTTTGAAGCCGACATCCAAAAACAATGATGATCAGAGTTTTTAAAAATGCATGTATAATGGCGTTGTCATATATTATTATAATGCCTATAAATTACAAACTTTTTAATATATCTAATTCATTTCCCCACTTGTTACAAAAAAGCTGAAAATAAAAAAGCTCGAAGCAGTTAAAGAATTCCAATTCATTTTTAATAAAGATTAGTTATTTTTTATTCATATGAACTTTTCGCTTGGCGCAGCGATATTTCACTCAGGACTCGAGCACGGCTCTGAAATTATATATTACAAGCGATTATGTGTAGTAAATGTGAATAATGTAAATTTGATGGTCGTAAATAATATGAAATGTCGCCTGAATTGAAAAGATTTCCTTCTAATCTGTCTTTTACATCGTGCGAGTAATGAAAAAATAGATTTTATCTTGCATTGCATTAAATTTGAATGTGAAATTATCCAGGGAATATCATGTCACACTTGAATTTGAATATACCCTTTATTTTTGTTCAATTTGAATGGATTTGATTTTATGATATACTTAATTGTTATGGCTTCTATATAATTATCATAGTATTTAATATCTATATTAAAATATAGATAAAATAATAGTTTTCAAAATAACGCGACAAAATTCACGGACGTGCGTGTACGCCTTTACTAATCAAAGGGTTAAAAACATGGTTTAAAAATAATAAATGTTAGTTTTTAATATTAAGGTTACGCTTCAACGTTGTGTTGCTTCATCGTCAACGGAAATAAATAAGGGATATTTTATCTGTTAAAATATGCTGTTTAACTTTCTCAATTGCCTTTCTTAAATTCTCGCGCTAAATTTCCAGTAGAACCTCGATATAACAGACTAATGCGGGTTAGGGCGTGTCCGTTAAAGCTGAAAGTCCGTTGCATAATAATCTTGAAGGCGACCGTAGTACGTAATGTAAATATCCAACAACCAATGCCGAATGATTAGGCAGAATCAGCCGTGTAATGTGAGGGAGTGAGACAGAGCAAAAAAAATTGCACTGGCTAGATAGAAAAAGCAATACGACGAATTCAACGGATGAAACGAAACTAAGTAAAAGCCTATAAAAATACGATTTTCTGAATGCGTTTTTTTACTATCACTAAGGAATCCAACTCATTTCTTAGTTGTACTAATAAAGACAGCTTAATTTATGACTATGATTTTACGTATTTCCATGGATGGCGTCATATTTATGTTTTAACATAAATTTTAACAAAAACATTAATGTTATCAAAAATCATTTTAATTTAATGATTTCTCGCTGGGATTCCAAGATTGCGAAAAAATGTCATAGCAGGGAAAATTTTAATGTATCTCTAACATCAATTGAATTATTAAATGAGTTGTTCTAGAATATGAAAGTCTTTTAAAGGTATATTTTATACACGAGTACGCAAAGCAGGTCGAACAACTCGAGCATAGTAATTTACAAAGTGAAAATTCGGCATAGAAACGCACCTTGAATCGGGTGTTACCTGACTTCATACCAAACGGCTTTATAATGGATACTTAGGCCAATTTAGATTTAAGATAAAACAGAGGTGTGATCTCACGACATCACGGTTGCTATCTCATCATACCCACCCTGAAAACTTATAATTATAATAAATGATTCCCGGTCGGACAATAGGGCGGGGGATGGTCCGCACCCTTTATCTCACTTCCGCACCATTAATTCAGGGATGGGGGCGAAGGCAGCGCGGGAATTGTCAGAAAAACATTAAAATCTGCGGAAACGCGACGTGACCTTCCGGTTTAGAAGGGCGCCGGAAATGACGCGGCAGACTCAAATGCAAGTGTTTTCATTTCGCTGTGATGATTACAGTGGGCTTTATTTAACATTTAACTCTTCCAGTTAAGCCTGGTTATTATGAATTAATGAAAAGATTCAACGAAAATTATATTAAAGCTTGTATTTTGTATTTGCATTATCATAAAATTAACTAACCCTTTACTTGCTTCGGTGATTTTAAAAACCTTTAAATCCTAGCGAAGCTTTGCAATATATATTTATTTTTGACTAGCTGTACCCGGGTAGGCATTGATGTGACTCAGTCTGGTTAAAAATAACGGCGCTGTTTTTCCATAAAAGTATGTTATTACCTGCCACACGTGTGACATCTATATAATAGTATGTATCTATAAACACACGCGTATTTAAATGCAACGTTGTGTCAAACTTTCAAAGTAATCGGTGACGAACTTTCGGAGATTTAAGATTTTGAACGAACGAACATTTACATTTTTATTTATATTAATAAAATAATTTCTCTAATATATTTGATATACAATATTTTTAAAAAGTTAGATACAAAACTTTCGTTTTTAGCATTTCTTAGTGATGTCATAAACGATGACATACGTTGTTAAGCAGTCAAAGATTTAATATCAAATTTACCACTTAGGTTTAAGAGTCAACAGAGTTGAAATTTTAAGACATTTGTAAAACTTGTTAACATCCACTTGAGCTGTTAATATATTACGTTGTCTTATCGGTAAAAGGACAGTGGTATTTTCTAATCGAAAATGCTGTTACTCTGGTTAATATCGGCCTGTCCCTGATAAATACATGAGGGATTGACAGTAATTTTATTTTGTTCGAAAGTATCCCGTTAGCCTGCCAGTACGGCAGTCAATCTCAGTTATTGATATCTTCCACCTGAATAAAAATGAACTTATATGGATTTTGCTATAAAACTTGCCCATTAGTCAATTATTTTTTTATGCACACATGTTTGAAACACTCAAATTTTTCATAGTTATCAATTCAACTAATATCATAAAATCAATCGATTGGGATATGCTGATTTGTAAACAATGCTCTTCTTTTCCAAATAACGAACAAAATAAACTGAAAAGTTTTTACAAATCGGTAAGAATGTATATAACATTACCACATGTAGCCTCTCCCATTTACGAATCAAAGGGTCACTCGAGGACAAATTTGAACGCATATGACTAATTTATGGAACATTTTATGTGTTTTTATTAACAGCAATATAGATAATCTTTCATTTCTTTGCAAATCATAATAATTATAGAAAGAGCATGACCGAATTTTTCGATGGTGAAGTTAACTTTTTTCACATTTTTTCCGTAATTTATACGTATTTTTTCCTTGCCTAAAAATATGATATAATTGTAATGATTCCCACATATCATAGATAGATCTATCGAGTATCATAGTACATTTTATTAAAATAATATAAAAGAATGGCTTTGAAAATAGGGCGACAAAGCGTACGGACGTACACATACGTCCATACTACTCAAAGGGTTAAAACACTCTAGGTAGGCTCTCTTTCATTTAAATTTTTAAAACATGTATATAAAAAAATCTTTTTAACATTATTTTAATTATAGCATACGAACCTCAACATTGTCAAGACTTAATTTGACCGATTATCGACGAGAATCGAATATCATTTAATTTCTCAACCCATTAGCTATCCAGTGTTTTGTTAAAAATTTTCAATGCACCACCAAGACTTTCTTTGACATTTTTCTTTACGAGAATTGGTCGTCAGAAAATAAATTGCTCAGCTCATTGGGCTCGTAGTCCTTCGTCTTTGATTTAAAAATACCTGAAACTGTGAGATTTGAACCTGCAATCTACGGCTCCAAAGCGTGCACACTAACTTCTTGGCTATCAGTAAAGTTCGCATACCTAACTCATATCAAGAGTGTATTTATTAAATTATTGATATTATTAACATTATTAACATTTAAGATTTTTTTTAATAAGACAAACAATAATTAAATATTTTCCTCTGTATTCCCACACCTTATATTTCTGATATAATTATGAAACATGGTCAAAGTTTCAACTTATGTATTAAATTGTAATGTTTGCAGAAGACCTCTCAAGGGCAGGGGGCCTCTCATTATTTTAGGGTTGGAGGGGGCCTGGTCCCAAAGATAATCGCACTTTTGGGGCTTATGTATTTTTTAAATAAGTGACACTCAACAGACGCTTTTAAGTTTTAGCGATTGCTTAAAGCTTGAATCATGTGCCAAGAAGTTTCTTCATAAAAATGTTATTACGTTTAAATTATTTTAGCACTATGTAATTGTAGAGAATTTTATAACGCAGGTAAAAAAAACTACCCCGGAGAACCACGTATAATATAGAAGAATTAATCTATACTTTGTTATGGGTATCATACCCACACATAATAAATAGTTACACTATAGGGGATTTTCAATATCCTCACAAAGTAGTATATTTTTTTTGCAAAGCTTGCAAAAAATCTTTTTCTTAGTATACTTACTTTTTATATTACATTGGCCAGTTGTCGCAAACATTGCCATGTGCACAAAAAATAATTAAAACTATTTGAGTTGTAACGTTATTTAAAAAATGGTTAAACAAATCGGAGAAAAAAATCTTTGCGTAATATATTATATAAAAAAAAAATATAGATGTTATCAATTCAGTTAAAACGTAAATTTTAAAACTGCTTTTCAGAATGGTTAACTAATTACATGTCGACTGTGAAAAGGAAACGAGCATAACCCTCAACTTTTCAAAATAGCTTTTGTTCGATAGTAAGTATGTATATAACAATACACGTTCTACCAAACTCACGTAAGTTGAAAATGCCGAATTAGTGTCTAAGCAAAGTTTGAATAAAGGACGACATGTGAAATTAAACTAATAAAATAAATAAAACTTATAAGATATTTTTGAAATCGATTTCATATTTTTTACTTATTTCATTTTGTATACTATTTATGTCTCCCTGGTAGCGTAGAGGTTAGAGTTTGCGGCCAGCAATTCGGGGAATGCGGGCTCTCTCACATCTGTCGGATCTTTCACAATCTAAAAATGCAGATCTGGATGCCCATTAGATAGAGCAATTGTCTGACAAACAATTCTCGTAAAGAATAATCTGTCAAGAGGTCTTCACATTCCGGATATTCACATACTTTACTTTCGTAGTCGATGTCTCCACACTGTGTATATCCATATTCTCCACTTAGCAAGCGAACATAGTATGGCATTATTATTCTTTATAGTCATTTGAAAAGTGTTGTAAGTATACTTAGTTTTTCTGTAAAAATGTGTTTTTATTTATCATAATAATTGGTATAGTTGAGTCCCTTGACTGCTATAACATTTTTACAAATCATGGTGAAAATGCTTACAATTTTAATAATTTTTGTTTAAAAAAACGTTATAAAAAATATACAAAACTGTCTTTGTTAGCATTTCCTAGTGTTACCACAAACTACAATATATCTTTGCTCTACCTTGAAAGTGTTAATAAAACACCATTTTGTATCTATAAGTTATTATGTTAAGACAATTGGTTGTTTAACACTCTTCAGGGTTCACGTCTCAATTAATACTCAATAAATCATACATAAATAAAAAATACATTTAACACTACACTGTCGGATGGGGATAGAATCCATTACTTGATAACTTGTCATCACAGTTCAAATAAATTAATCCATGCGTGTCACTTTTGATTGCGCCGACATATTATATTAAACGAACATGCGTCATGCGGATATAGACGAAGTCACGAGGTGTGAATTATTGTCACAATTTTTGTACGAGGGTTTTGTATAAAATTAATTTAATTTTGGTTCAATGCGATGGTCAAGGTTGAGGCAGAATGCGGGGCGAGCATGATATTTAACATAAGCCTATTAATCAAGTGTCTTCGGTAACTTAGCTGATAGCGTGCGCGCCTAGCAATCCGGAGAATGCGGGCTTGATTCTTCATCTGTCGGATTTTAAAAATCCTAAAATGCAGGATTGGGTCAAATGAGTGTCTGAAAAACAATTCTCGTGTAAATTATCTTTCAGGACGTCTTTACACTGCGGACATCCATATATACCAGAGTGAGTGTTTTCAACCTGTATAGATCCAAATGCTCCACGTTGGGAGCAAACATGGTATAATAATACAATAATCAGTCTGATTGACTGATAGTACACAACTGTTGGCGTGGACTGTGTAATATGTGGCTTCCCTTAATCCGGACTGTTGGCGGACTATACGTTTGTAGGAACCATTAGTTTGGCAGATTAATAAATTTAATAGAATTACTCGCACTCCTGTAATACTCCCTTAAACTTCCAAGGGAAAGAAGTCAAGTAATTTATTAATTATACACAATTATACCGCTCGTGAGGAAACAATATCTCGTAAACCAAACGTCACAAATTTAAAAAATGTTGAAAAACTCACAATATATACTATTTTTTATTTTTTTTATTTACCCTCGTTGAATAATAGTAATCCATATGTTATTTGGTATTTTTGATAACTATCTTTTTAGTATTATAATTTTGAGCGTAAATTTTTATTTTTTATCATTTCCGTTCCGAAAGTGAAACATATGAATATCCACTTCAAATAATGAAACATATAAATCTCTGTGATATAAATTTTTTTTCACAATTATTAATTATCAGCCAACTGCTCAACCCATCTGGCATCTCGTCTTGCATACTTTTAAAAAAATATTCTTTGCAACTGTGATATTTGAATTTGCAAACTTCGGCAAAGAAGCGTGCACAATATCTGAGAGCATAATTAAATGCTACAATTTTATATGATTATGTGAAATTAAAATAAATATAATTAATTACTTAACCATTGGAATAATAAAGAGTTTTTAATGTTGGTTTTCTCTCCAAGCATTCTCTTATTCGATGTAGTATTATATTTTAATCGATTTATAAATATTGATTTAATCGTGATCTCATTGCGTAATTGTCACGTTCATGTAGATCATTCTTATGTAAAGCTCATAGCGGAGCTTTGGGGAGTGCAACAACATTTATTCGTTTAATCGCCTAAACCTAAATTGATCCAGGGCATGCTGAGTTTCAGACCATGGCGTTGAATCGATTTCAATAAAACTGTCACTTTGACGAAGATTACATCGCCGTATAATTTGAAACGACGTAATATCGTAAAATTATTTCGTTTAATTATAAATAAAAGCTTTTTTTACCATCTCTGCTTCAAAAGTGGCGCATATAGAACATGGATGTTCTTAATGCAATGTCTGACATTTACTGTTTTTTATTTCATAAATATGATTACACTATATAAAAGTTGAAACTTTTTTTCTATATTCAGAGTATTTATTTATTTTATATATGTCGTTTGATTTTGACATTTGAACCACGAAATACATATGATTAAAATAAAAATAAAAAAAAATATTAATTGAATTAAAAAAAAACACAGAAAGAAAAAAAGAGTGTCCACCAAATAAGTAAGACAGATCTTATTCTTATAATCTAAATAATAGCATTTATCTAACTCACTCTCACATAGGTGGAAGGTATCAATATCCGAGGCAGTCACGTTAAGCATCGCTATTGTTTTCCGCATTAGCATGTCTGCCGGCATTTAGAAATGAAAAACAGCTGATGTTCTCGATTTCTCTGGGAGTTATCAGGAACGTACATAGCAATGTTATTGTTAACTATGTTCAACTCAATAGAGTCTGCACCGGACTTGTCTATTATTTAGGCTGACTGGTTCTCGGAATCTCGGAAGACTGCTAAAAACTATCTATGGAATGTATTCGGCGGAGTTACGGAATGCAGCCTGGAAAGGCGCAAGAATACTGGCGGGCGACAGTGATTGTTGGAGGCGACATGTGATGTCCAAATGCTCCATACACGAATATGGAAGAAGAAGAAGACAATGTTAAAAATTGTCTCTCCGCTGAAGTCAGAGATTACGAGCTCTAATCACATAGCTAATGGATTTTTAAAAAACCTAAAAGATGAACTGATTGACCAATGGGTTCGACAATGAATTATCGTGAAACGAAATCTGTCAAGACCTTCCCTTCATATTACGAATATCCGTATACTCCATTTCTGAATTGCACATCTTCACACAGTGTGGACTAAAAGTTTATGAATCTTCATTTTGTAAAGATTTACCTTGACAGATTTTTTTTACCCGAATGGGTAGTCAGTAAATTGATTAACCCATCACATTTTCAGCGCCGCATCGTCAAATTTAAAAAAATCTTGCACCTGATGGAACAACTTCCGGCTCCAAAATGGTCACACTAAACTCTTGACCACCGGAGGAAATCGGGATGTCTCTTTAAATGAACCGAAATCCACAATTGATTGTTTCGCTTTCTCTTTCTCCCAATATTTGCATTATTGAATGATAATATACATTATAATAATTTCTGTTTGTAAATTAAGCTAATTTATTAATAATTTTAGCTATCATTTGTTACAACTACAAGTTGTCAAATTAAATGAATAATGTTTGTCTGTTTTATGTCCACATTTCCGCATCACAGTGTTTATCCAATCAATTAATTTATCTTAACCAATTACACTTCTAGTTTTATCTACAAAAGAAATTAATATGGACTCGTATTATACGTACGCGTGTGGGCAACAATTTGGTGTTTTCCTATATAGAAATGGCTGCGGTCGAATAAAATCGATGTGATTAATTTGTTATTTGTGATTGAATCGTTTGCGGCGGCCATGTCGAATTTGTCAATGTTGTTTTTATCGATAACACTAATGCTACGCTCACTTGTTATATTGCTGGCGATTTACAAGAGGTGAGCGCATTTTATTTTACTAGTAATTAAAGAGTAAAATTTTCTCGGTATTCTTTATTCATCAAATCATATTTAAGAACATATTTGCACGAATTGTGCAATAATGTCACTAGTCATTGGAATATGAAACTCGTTAAATTACAAACGATAGTCTTTTTTATTTTGTACACTAAAATGTTGTCTTCCCGGTTAGCGTAGTTGGTAGCGTGCGCGCCTAGTAATCCGGGGAATGCGGGTTC
>JAGVSQ010014821.1:0-10440 GCA_022683975.1 Rhyacophila evoluta
TTTATCTCGTACTTATAGGTATATTATCTACCTACAAACAAACGAATAGAACTTACTATAATCTATAATCAGTCATTACTTAAACTTTAAGTCTCTTTATAATATAAGCAATTTTAAACATCTGATTCAGAAACACATGCAATTTGTTTTCATGAAATATCAAATAAACAACATATAATAATTATAGCTCCATAAAATATAAGGTATTTTTAGATTTATAGCCAACATAATAAACCAATAATTCAGCATCGATATTGAGAAAAAATTCTACTAAATAAACGGTATTTCATTGAATCATGGTCTGAAAAAATTTAATAGCAACGTATTAAATATTTATTTAGCGGTGTTGTATATTTGAAAAATAATCTATAAGTTGATATATCTCATTGCAAGAAATAACGTTACGGGCCTAAAACTGTAATGTCAATTAAGTGAGAATTATAAATATGTATGCATATGTATATATATATAGCAACTATTACTATTCAATTTTAAATTAATTGGCTAAACTTTTATCGAACAGTGGAATATTCATTTCTCTAGAAAATAATTTTACTGTATTCGATGGCCGAAATAATAACTGACGTTTTATATATCTACATCTCTTGTACAAGTTTCTATTTTTGATAAAATTCATTTATTCAAAAATCTATTTGAGTGTCGTTTGTTATATTACCATGAAAGTCTTATAATGAAATCGCTACAACGATAAACTATTCCTAACTTTGAGAAGGAATGAAACCGATTTGTATTATTTGTTTCTTAAGACAACAAAAGATGGTATAAGATTGTTTTGAGATAGTATTGCAGGGCGTACTTAACTTCCGAGAAATTCTACCCTCCGTGTAAGTCTAAGTTTTAGTTAGTATTTACTTTATAAATTGGCTAAAGTTAGCGCAAGACCTACAATAACCTCTTAGGGCATGATACAAAGACGCAAAGTTTAGCATCGTAGTTATTTTTTATTGTTCGCTGATACTCTTTGTATTATTTTTTAATAAAACGCTGTTCTGTATTCAAAGTTTGAGCTTCACTTGAAAAAGTATGCAATAACTTTATAATATTAAATACTTCTCAAACTGTGAATTGTTTAAAAATCGACTTCACGTACGTGGGTCGTAATAAAAATACAGATTAGTTTGGCGAAAAAAAAAATGATTAGATAAGTAAAAAGAAAAATACATCGATCGGCTCACATTTTAAAACAATTTTTATCTGATACGAAAAAGGTATTTTAAAAATCTCCCCTACATCCAAAACGTTAAAAAAGGCTGTTACATTTTTTTTAAGTTTTGAAGCTCACTAGAGTGCATTTAAAATAAGATTTTTTACCAAGCCACCGTAAAAAGCATGCCATATTGTGAGAAGAGATATTTATTTTCTGCGATAAATTATCACATTATTATACGATAAAATCTTGCGTAAAATATTTCTTTAAATGTCAAAATGTTTATAATTTCTAGTTTACGCAATTCTTTTATTATAATTACTTAAATAATTGGTGCTTTTAACTCACATTAAAGTTTTTATCTTTATAGTTTTATGAGCACATAAGACATTTTGAAGTATCTTACCTGACGCAAGTACATGTATTTTAAATTACAAAATGAGTAACAGTGAATACACATAAACACGACGTAAACTTTCGAGTAGTATCAAAAGCTCTGATGAAACTTTCGCATCGCTTAAAAGTTGGATCATTAGCAGAGGTGTATGAGCAAAGCGGCGACAAACTGCTCACTGTACAGCGGCTCGCACAAAACACCCAGGCACAATAGTATTTTTTGTTAGACATGTTGCTAAGCACATTATTACAACCAGTCCACCATATTGTTTCTAGCATCTCATCATTTTAGGATTACGAAGGATAAACATTTTTAAGTCAAACTTTACTCAAATTAATATGCTAAGAAACACCAGATTTCACTTTACCGTATATTATGAAATATATTTTGATACTACAAAAAGTGAGGAACACTTGGTTAAATACAGTTATTTCATCTTCATATAAATTATGAGATTCTAGATTCCAGAAGGTAGATTAGAATTGTATGGGTTTAACAGGAAAACACCTACGTCTAGACAGTTAATCGGGATACTTTTTTAAATTATTACAATAGCGTATATGATAGTGAGATATATTACAAAATAGGTAGTGTTATATATTTGAACCGTCTGAGTTACTGAAATTCTTACTGCTAATTGGCCAGATGGTATAGTATTCAAACTATCTTGAATATCCCTTAAAAATATATGAGTATTATTAATTTGATGGAATATATATAAAATAACCACTTATATGATTGGATTATTAACAATTTCGATTATACTATTGATATACCCATTCACTGTTAAGAAGATATTTAATTAATGTGTCTAGCAGTGCAACAGACAGTAAGTACATAACAGCTTAAAAGCGTGTACATAAGAAAGATTGGTTAGCTTATGTATCGTTGATGTTCATAATGATATACGTGGTGAGATCCAAAATCGATTATATTTACAAAGAGATGCTTTGGTAGGCTACGCAGGAGCTTTTCCGAATCCAACCGTATATCACGTAAAATATTAAAATTCAAAACTTTAATACGACCGGTTCTGACATACGGGTCAGGATATTTTATAACGAAAGTTATTAACGAGGCTAGTTGTTTAAAGTATAGTAAGTTCTTTTTTGTCTTCGTAATAAGCTTTCCGGAATTCCACGACGTAATTTCTCGGCTCCGCCTGGTTTTATTATTTGAACAATTTTAAATAGTCTTTTATGTTGTTTCTTCTGTTATTAATATCAAATTATTTATCAGATTGATCAAATAAATTTCATATACGTTGACAACGGTTATGCTGTCTGGAATTTTAAGCTTCTTGTCCCATATGTAATTACTTTAGATATATAAATTCAAAGCATCCGAGATCAGCAAACTTTCATGTGACTTAATACGACGGAATCTATTTAAATATTGTCACCAAGAAAATAAGATATAGGATATATATATATCGATAATGTCACATATACCAACATTTTTTTAACTCTTGGTTATTTCAAAAATAAAGTTCCTATCTAATACAACGCTTTGTGTATATACACGTAAATGAAATACTGCATAACAATGCCAATAAAATCTAGTAATAATCAATCCTAGAACATGTATAGATGATGTACATTAGATCGTATGTAACGTAATTGTTTTACAAAAAAGTGTAATAAATGTTTTACATACAGTTATGAAAGCTCTAAAAACTTTTGACCAAAGTTATTAGAAAGAGTAATCAGATTTTCCATATGGATAAATCGATTCAGCACATTACTTGATCAATCAAAGTTATAAATGAACATGCACGTTTCTTTGTAAAGGCCAAAGTTGTTCGGAAACTTTACCTTGTGATACATTATAGATTACATAATGTAAAGTAACTTTGAAATTCACGCAGTTGTGAAGAAAAGTGATATCGCTCATGATTAATATGCTTTGTAAGACTGCGAATTGTAAAAACTTTTTGAGAATAATTAATATACATATTATCAAATGGACATATTATTAGAAATTTTATATACAAGGTATATGGATAATTAATTGATGTTTTGTCAATTAATCATTATCAATCAAATTTGATATTATCTTAATAATATATGCTTTGTTGCAAATTCTTTACACGCAGATTTACACATAAATAAGAATTAAATAATTTTTAAATCGTTTAAGCCGTTTGCCGCACAGTTCGATTAAAGAAAAATGTACCTTGGTTGTTTTTTGCATTCGTCTGTCCATTAGTAACATATAGTTACTGTCTGCACGCGATTATTCGAGCGAAATTACGATAACTTTCGCAATACTCAAGTACGCTTTGTTGCCATATTAACGTCACCTTTCGAGTCAATAAATAAAATTGTAATGTTTTCAATGTGTGCCTAGTACCACCAACTCACTTGAAAACGTGCTGATTTTGAGGTGGAAATAAAATTTAACAAACCAATACAATGAATGATTAAGTAGACGATAGACATGAAGAAGAATTTTCCAACATTCTTGCAATCAACCTTACAATATAGAATTTTAAGTACCCATAAATCATCCAAACTAACTTCATTTTTTTATACAATCATTTATTTTGTTTTTTAAATCAACATTTACTATGTAGACATTGATCGATAATATTAATAACATTAATGCTGAATTTATTTTCTTGCAAATATAAACATAAAATTATTTTTGAATAAAAATTTAATAAAAAAATTACTTTTTCCAAAGTTATTTTATAATAAAAATATTTACAAGAACTAAACAGTGTATCTTATCATATTATAGCGTATTAATCTAGTATAAATATTTTTTTTATGAATTTATAAACAAAGTATAAATATACCCAGTTTTTACCTCATTGGTTTGTTTGTAATTATGATATTTCCTGAACGCGGATTTTATATACCAAATTTTTTTTTCTATTTTTTTGTGTAAGTTAAATACTGTTTATAGTCTCTATATACATGGATAAATTAAAATGATATATATATATATACTCTTCAGCCATTGAAAGCTTTCTTATTTCGATAAATTTTTATGTTACCTCTTATATATACAAATACAAAAAAATATTTTATGAATTATTATAATACGATCACTTAGAAATTCATTCATTATGTACAGTATTTTATCAAAGTTTTAGCGCACAGTATTCTTAGATACAATTTTAGATTATATATAAAATTACTTTCAAAATTATATTTGCAGTCATTTTATCTTTACATGATATATAAAAAAAGTTTTATGGTATTTAATAAATAACGAGGTTATTTTCTTTCGATCTCTTATCTATATCTCCTCATCAATGTCAAAGGCGTAGCAATGATAGTCCAGAGTCTCCCAGTTTTATTACTTTACGTAAGTAATTAGAATATATTTGCTCAGTGACTATTTCTGAAACTTTCTGCGTAAATTATATAAAAAATAATTAAAAAACATATTTTTGAAATATATTTTGTATTAAAATCTTTTTATATTAAATTGTATCTGTAAATCAAATATTAGCCAGTCGTATGTCAGTATGACTTATCCTGTCACGCAATAGATCTGTTCATAATTACTCCGTTTTTAATATGGAACTAAAGTTTATATTGGCACTCTTATTCGCTGGCTTAACGAGGCGGGGGGGGATTAAGAAGGGTTTAGCGGTCGTTCGATAAACCCACGCAATACTAACCGCAAATTAACAACATGTTTATAAGCCCTGTCGCTGGGCGATCATCTGCCTAAATTGTTTACAAAGGACTCGGCAGAAGCGAAAATATTTTCCGCGCCAGCGTTTTGAATAATATCTCTTTTGAAAGGATTACGCGGCACTTTTTGACGCGACATACTCGCCCGCCATCTTGATTTACCGCTTTCAAAATGGCCGACGTTTCTCTTTTCAAACTTATTCATTCAAGGTATACTATACTGCCTTTCGCGCCATATTTACAATCCGAACTTCTATTGACATTCTATGTATTCAACGTTTTGTATTTTATTAGCCTTAAGAGGCTCGAGGGGCGTTTATATGAAAACATTCCATACACGTCGGCTTGGACGGCGGTTTTTATCCGGCTAACTTAAATTTCAAATATTTTATTCAAGTCACAGCTGTCTAAATGTTAGATTTATTTGGAAAATTGAATTAGGTAGGTACTTTAATCTACTTAAATAAGTATTTTCTACTGACGCAATTCATAAAATATATAAAACGATTCTTTTAGAAATCATCTTTTATTTTTCAATCTTTTAAACGTGCATTAAAAAAACATAACATGATATATAATATTTTATAAAGTAAACTATAAAAATTTAAATAGACTGCAATTTTAAATTCTCATTTTAACAATGTCGATTAAAATGGGGGATACTTCTATTCAAATTGAGAATTGCCACCAAGTGATATTCGCGGTTAAATTCGGAACATGGAATGTGAGACTGATTAATAGATACCGTAAAATGGGCGAACCGTGATTCAAATAAATGAGCTCGCTGGTAAGGTTTAAGGTGAAGAATGAACGGACGACGAAAAAGAAATTATATTAATGGTTTTATGCGTAGAATGAAAATGATTTGACATGTAAAATAAGGGAGTGTATATTTTACAGTGACATTAATCACCAAAACAGTGCTTGACTGACTATAGACTGAATTTAATATGTAGGCATATACTTGAAAGTAATAGACAACAAAATCGAATCATTCACATTGAACTATTAAAAAAAGCTTTTAGTCTATTTTTTTTCCACAAAACAAAATTCGTTTAACTTTAATAATTATTTATCGTGTACTGCATATTTTTTTATTCTTGCTATATTGGTTCGCTACATAAAACAAAAATTTATGTATGTGTATCTTCAGATCACCCACTTCGTCTTTTTTCATCAAATATATACAATTTCCAAGATATATAAATCGGATTGACTGAATTGATAGACAAACAGAATCAAAACATTTTTAAGCCATTCGCAAAGAGTCATCAGTTGCAGTATCATTGCAAGACGTAGGAAGAAACTTCTCGCTACATCCGACAATCTTCGGACTCCTGACAAAATCAAATCAGATCACTTCTAATATTTTCCACAAATACCAGGTTTTTTCAATCATTGTGAGGGTTTCCTGTTTCTTTTAGTGTCTCACACCTTATTACACCAACGTTATAAAATAGAACAGCAAGAAAAAATCCGTCCAATAGACGATACTTGGTTTATCTAAGTACAACTATATATGTTAGAGAGAATATATTGAACTAATTTGGCTATAGATATCGCAAAACAAAAACAATTCTCATTTAGAGTGCTACCACCCAATGGATTTTAATTTCCATGGTATCTAAAATTAGTATCAAAATATTTGTCCTGTACTACTAAAAAATAAATTATGTTGCTAGGTTCATTTTATACAACATAATAATTCACCAATTTTAATAAAAATAATATCGTCATAGTAATTTTTAATCGTAGGTAATTGCATTACTGTTCTTCTTTCGTTCTATGACAATGATGTACAATTTTGAAAGCTTACGCAATAATAACATTACCTGTAAATTCGAAGAATTTGAAGATGAAAATAACATATAGCACTTATCCAATTAAAGTTTATGGCTTCGTGTGTAAGTTCACAATGTTTGGAAATGTTTTGTGTACACATCACATTCAACGAGAGTGGACAAGAACCGGTGAGAGTAATATTCTCCGAGCCAACATATAAGTTGACAATGTCCTAGATAGTTTTATTTTAACCTCGATATTGGCGTTCAATTCAACTATTTTAGACTCCTGGTAGTAACAAAATTGACATTACAAGAAGTAGCGAAAAGTAAAGTACGACATATTACAACTACATTATAATGAAGCACATATGTGAGGTTAGAAAGCAATTTTTGCGTTATTATTATCTAATATAATTATTTCTAGACGTTAAATCCAAATAATCTATAGAAAAACTGTATAATAGTCGGTTGAATCATTGTTCAATGAATTTACTTATGTAACTGTTGTGTATATACGTAAGGTTTTACTAAAAAAAACGAATCAGATTCTTTAAGAATATAATACGAGAACTATAAATATAAGCAAAGATTTTTTTAGGTTATAAAGTGATTAAAAATTCTATTAAAATAAAAGACGTTTAATATTTAAAATACAAGAAAAAATATACGCCATACTTATAACAATACAGCTTCACGAGTTTGTTATCTTCTTTTGGCTTTTATGGATAAGAACAAAACTGTCGGATATGATATTAAATATTCATGCTGTTTTGACTTGTAATAATCGCTCCAAGGTTCATACTTTTTGAGAAACACCGTGTTCGCTAATCCTGCTTTTGCTAATCCCAAAGCGAGAAACTGCGAACACCAAAGACAAGGGCGGGTAGGATTAGTTTGATAGAGGAGGCGATAAACATCACAAGATTGGGAAGGCCTGCTCAGAAGCTACTTTTCTTCATGATAAAAGAAACAGTATTCGTATACACGTGCACTGAAAGTTGGTCACCAGACATCACTTCACGTAACGTCTTCCCTAATGAAAAATACATAAATTTTTCTATCATTTTTAGTTTTTGAATCAATAATATACGTCATCCATACATAAACATTCTCAGCAAATATGAAAATATGTCGAGCTTCAGCACAATACGTGTCATATTCCTGATGAAACAATGATATTATCATATGATTAAAAATCATAGTATTTTTATACCATCCTGCAGTATGCCAATAATATAATTGGCCAGTTTGATTATTCATTTGCACAAAGACGAGAATATTTTAAAAGGAGAAGAGAGCCTTCAATCACTCAAATTCAACTATACACGAGAACTTGGGGTTTTTGGTAATGATTATATTCATTTGATTTTAACAGTTTCGTTTGTTACAGAAAATTTTCATTTAGGCTACGGTGTCCGAATTCAAAAGTGAGCAGCCTTTAGTACCGAGTGACCGGATATCTACGGGCTCAGCAAATTAATATTTATAGCAATATAAATAATTTTTACGATTTGAAGATTTATACGTTTTACAGTTGAAGTAGGTAGGTATGATTGAGTGGAGAACCTCTCGAAGTTTAGCACACATAATTCTTCATAATACACGCCGCCGTCTATTTAACATTCAATCAATCTCCATTGTTAAGACAATGTTACACTTAAGATAAAATTTGAAATAACTAACGACCGTCGTCAAATTATTAACCTGGAAAGTTCCTCAGGGAATGTGATAACATAGTTTGAATTAAAACTTTACATTCTAGGAGCAAAAATATGTTACTTTAAATATTGAATTTAGCTTAGTATGAATTAATTTTAAGTACTTTTCATATTTTAGAATTTATAAATTTAAGTATTGTATAATAAAAATGTAACGCGAAGGGGCAGATATTATTTTTTATTAAATCAATTTTTGCACTGTAACATTATAGAAACCTTTTTATATTCGTGGTATATTATAACACTTCGTCGTACATTTTATTCTGGTTTTTTTGGAGCAACTGTTTGCATCTGTCTAAAAAACACCTTTTCGAATAAATCGTGAGAAATTCGAGGCAGTAAGTTGGGATTTAATGTAACTTTTTTCTTCTCTTAAAAGCGTAAGATGAGAAATTTCTCTTACTTTTTCTAAGTAAACGTTTCTAATAAATCATGACACTCGTAACTACTTAAATATATCATTTCAATATTGCGCAAGTTTAGAAAATGCAAAGTATGTATACATTTTTATATCCATCTTAATAACAAAAAATGACGATAAGTAAGTTGTGCCATTTACGATAATTTGAATAAATCGAAATAATCAATAATGCTTATATATAAAAGACCAATACGATAACACAATAAGTTTTCATTCATCCTAGTAGTTAAGCAGAAGACGTCCAAGCCACAAATTACAATTTTTCGTTTTATTTCATATAATTCTTCGAAAAGATTTATAATTTAGTATGACAAAGATCAAAAAAGACCAAACATAAATATAGACCCAGAAGAAGTAATCACTGTTTTTCCTTGCTCGCATACTAATAATTAAGAAAATAATATATCCATGTGGCTTAAACCTTTTCGGCTTTGAGGTTTAAATATAAGGTTACTTAATTATAAATAAATTTTAGACCATACTTATTCTAAATTATAATAATTATCATAATGCCCCTTTTAAACATTTTTTTCAATTAATGTGCGCATACTATTGTTATGTTGTATTGTATTGATATATTGATTTATTTATAAAAAAATATATAAACATTAAAACCAATTCCAAGGTTTTATGGGGAAATATTAATATAATATAATAAAAATCCAAACACAAAACAATCAAAATTTTAATTAGCAGAAGACGTCCAACCCACGAATAGTACATTTTTTAATAATCAAGTAATCAAGAAATATGTATTATATTTCATACAAGTATTTAAATTTCATATTACAGTCCTAATAATATTTAAAAAAAAATACTAAATTTTACATTGTTTCTCAAAAAATTCAACCGCGTTTTACTCGTAATCGATAGATAGAGGCTCGGGCGTCTTCTGCATAGCTACGTCTAACTAAAATATTTGTTTTGAAATAATTTCCGCAATTGCTATGTTTACTATGAAGGTTTACAAAAATTTCATACGTGTCATCTCTCATTGATAAGTTTTAATTTAAATGTCATATAAATACAGTTGTCGTATACTAAAAAACGACCTGAATACTAAGCATGTTGTAAAATAACGAGCGTTGTGTGAGTAATAATAAAAAAAATAATCAATATTATAATTTTATTAAGTGTTAAAGGTACGTTAGATAATAGATAAACTGTTATTTTTAAATTGATTGAATATACTGAATGCTATTTTTGTAAACAATTGAAAATTGTCTAATTATTTCTTTTTTTATATAGACATATATTCACAGAGCTTTCATCACTTACCAATACTAATTTATTTATTTTTAT
>JAGVSQ010014822.1:0-10440 GCA_022683975.1 Rhyacophila evoluta
GCTCACCGCCCACATATAATGTAGCATGAAGATGCCGAAAGGCGAAACCCGGGTCACTAACAGTGCTCCTAATTGTTAGAATTTTGCGTTACGATAGATATCTACAAAGATTCGGCATGCGGTATGATGCATAATATTTGAGTAAGCAAAGTTTGAAAATTTCAAAAAAATCATTAATCTGGGACAATGTTTGACAAAGAGTGCTTTTGTATAAACTTGATGTTTTAAATTATTAATAATTCCTCAGATTAGGTGAAAGTCTATATCCTCGCAACAGGTCAGAAATGACAATTTCCAAATTCCACTGGTGGTTCTTCGGAAGAGTGGGTCAGTGGCTAGAAATTGTGGTGTATAAAGTATCGAAACACATCGAAAAGGCGGTGGTAATGGATAAGTTGGTACCGGAAGGCACAGCGACCAAGTACAGCAGTTCGGCAGTGGACACAATCGCAATCTTTAATCAGATAAAAGTATTTTGGCAACAGCTGGCTTGGCCCGACATCGAAGGATCTTATATTTTTATCGCTAAAGTCATTGATGTAAGTTTAATGAAAATTAATTACATTTTTTTATTAATTAAAACCTACATGCTTTGAGAACAAATACTTACGTTAGATTCTGGGGATATGGTGGTAAGACCTTTATCGTAGTGAGGTGATAAGTAAATAGACCACATATCAATTCATTACTATAAATACGATTGAGGCTGTAACGGTGATTCACTTATTGCAAATATCTCAAGAAATTTTAACCTGGCCTGTCTATTCTTCAAGCCAAACAAATTTCGGCTTCCTGGAAGGCCGTTAAATACTATTTACAGAATGTATTTGGTGGTGCTACGGAATGCTGATATGGTATTAGCTAGAGACATAAATTATTGGGGGAATGTCGATATGCCCCATTTAGGGAGTGGAGGTGGAAGTTGAATAAGATTTTAATTTTGATTAAAAGCCTGGTTGCAAACGAATTAAATCTTGTTAAAACCTCAATGTCACTTATAAGATTCTAACTCAATATTCCAGTGTTTGCAGGTGTGTAGAATATAATAATTGGGTGCTGTACTTGCTTCATTGTACATGTGTGCTTCTCGATTATCTTATCGATTATGGTTGCGGTACCGAGTGAATCATTTCTGTCCTCTCTTGATTAAAATGATCGTTATGACGCATTCTATTTGTATTGGCGCTAAATATATATGTAAATCAGGAATTTAGCATTGGTGGCGTCATTGCCTTCTTTCGTTTCTTCAATGCATACTCTTTATATATGCTTTTTTCTGTTTAGGAAACATGTCGCTGTTGTGTTTTCTATGCAAATACCATGTCGGCAAAAGTGGATAGTATGGACGAAGCGTCAGCGGATGACGAGACCGATTTCACTGTCACTGAGGAATGGTGCTTCGCCATCAATAATATTGATTATGTCAAACATAAATTGCATCCGTTTGTGACTAACCTTGGTTTTAACGAAATTGTTAATAGACTTTCAGAGTTGAAGACTTCCACCGAAGCACAAAGGTAAAATAATGAAAATTTATAACATGTTTTCTAATTTTGCACCCCTCCCCCCCACAAGTTATGCGATTCAATTGTCCCACGGTAGCTACGCGCTGGCTTGTGCTGAAATGGGAAAGTGTCTTTTTTGAAATATATTATGACGGTTCTTTGGTAGATATTCCGTATTAATAGATTTTTGACATTCAGGATGATAATGTTATCACACACTACATATATTGTGACAGCTACACTGTATATACAGGTGGGTCGTAATGACTGAAGATGACGAAAGCTTGAATCTTTTAATGTAATATTGAATTTAGTCACAGCTTTGCTGATTTTCTTTTTGATATTTAGATTTATAACTGACTGATAAGTTTGTCTCCAATTTTAATTACTCGTTTTTGTAAGGTGTACAAATGCTGAAATGGATAAAAAGAACCACATAAAAATACGCAGATATTATGTATTATATATTAAGTATACAATAATGGAGTCACTTATAGTAATATTAATAAAATTACTCACTTGAATGATTCATTTCTTTTTAAGGTGATCCAGCCATAGTTTCTATTATTCTACTGTATCTTTTTCAATAATGGCCCTAAGTAATTAAAATGCCCTCTACATTGGGACAACATTCATGTGATTAAAATAAAATATTATCAAGATGAATGAAAGCTTTATTCAATTTCTCTATTGTAATTATATTTACAATGAAGTCACCATCGCTGGATATTTCTGATACAGTAAACTTTTTAAAATGTAAAGTATAAATAAATAAATATTCGAGTATAGAATATTATACCATATTAAAATCAATAAAACCATTGTTTAGTTATGTCAATGAAATAATTAAACATGACAATAAATAAACAACACGTTATCTGAGAGGCTCAAAGCCAAATTGCATTTGATTGCGCAACTTTTTGGTATTTTACGCTAGATGGCAGTGTGGAAGAATGGTGACTTATTAAATCGTTGTGTTTCATCTTAATGTGTTGTATAAAAAAAACGCAGACGGTGGTTGATAAAATTGAAATTTAAAACCATCCCAAATATAATGTAAACAATTCTGGTAATTAATTATTGCCATACCGTTTGTTATGTGAATGCAAAATTATCAACAAATAATAATAAGTACCTAGTAGAAGGTTTTTGTTTTGAAGTAGTTTTCCTCGATATTGAAGAATATTATAGATGATTTTGTATTTTGTTTCAGATATAAAGAGAACTTGAATAATGTTATAGAGAATGCCACAGACAACGTTCACAATAAAATTCTTGAATTGGTAAACAAAATCATAAGCAAGGTATGTTTTGTATAAAATAAATTTATTTTTGTAACTCCCTCACAAGTATTTTATGAGACCAAAATATTTTGAAGGCCTCATAGAATCATTAATGAACACGGGCGTAGTTTTAATAAATGAAAATAAGAACCTGTTTCAGATTCAAGACAATAAACGCGGCAATAAAGTAATAGATTTTTTCTATTGTACTTCCATCTATAATAAAATTAAGTTATTGGTAAACGTTGAGGTTGAATTATGTAAAGGTACACAATCAAATAGAGGCGTGGAAAAATTAAAATTAACCATATGGTAAAAATATTAAACATGAAAATTGGCGGCAAATTTTAAATGTCAGCTCATTTTGGCGCGCGATTTACATTTTATTGAACCGTATTCATTTTGTATGTATTGTTTTTCACGGAGTTTCATTGTCAGCGATTCGTCTCTATTTGTACATCTTTGAATAATTTTTAGACATTTGCATTTTAGACAACTGCTGTGTATTTTGGAAACGTAACCTTCGGTTCCAAAGCTCGCACAATTCCCAAGATAGCCAATAAATCCATTAACAGAAGGATCCCGCTTAACGTGGAGTGTACGTTCTAATAAGTTCCAGCGCTAAACGAAACGGCGTTAAACGAGGTCATCTTAACACGTTATAAATGAGAAGAGTGAAACAGAACAGAGAATGAGAAGATTCGACAGCTTATTTTTGTTTTATTTATTAACATGTATCGTTAAATACTTGAAGAAAAGGTCGAGTAAAGAGTTATTTATGGTTGTGATGAGGAAGTCCTTTCTCATTTGACATTTTTTGTTTTTTTTTTTTTTGTGAATAAGTCATCTAACATCGCTTTCTTTTTCCAGTTTCTTTGAGCAAGTATTTGTCGATAGTAAGACATCGCATCAATGACACTTCGTTTTGCCTTGACCTTTTATCAAATTATAATCATCACGTATAAAGTGATCCATAATTTATGTTATAGTGGTGAGCTTTTTTTTAGACAATCCATTTAAAGCTCGTTTTGCTCTTCATCTTCAGAAACGCTAATTCTGTCAGGTTTATGCACTCGTTGTTCTATTAATTCTTTAAAATCGTCTTTGGAAAGACTTGCAGCTTGTTGCAGACTAGTTACAGCTTGCAATAATTCTTCAACATCCTGCGCACCTTGTTTCGTTGGAATTTGGTCGACATCAACAACGTATTTATTCTCTTCTGTTGCAATCCTTGCTTAGCTCCGGCCATATGTTCTTTCTCAGTCACCTCATTCCAGGAAAGATTGCTGTTGCCTACAGCATTCATGATACTGTAGTTTTCCAAAAATCTCCGCATGAAAAACACCCCTTAATACTGAAACAGAGTTTAGTGAGGTCTTACGGTATATGTAATATATTTATTTGTTTTTATTGTACTGTATTTCTCATTTGTCCTGAACCTGAAACCAGTTCCGTCGAATAATAAATTGGCATTATAACATCTAGTTACATTAATAATAAACCCGTTGATATATCGCTGTCCCCGCAAGCCAGCGCAGATAATCGGTTGACAAATGCGCGCACAACAAAAGCGCGTTAGATTTAGGCGCGTATATTTAATAGAAACAGGAACTATTATGCCCAATGACTTATAAAGCTGATTCGGTGCTTGGTTTAAAATATTATAAACTAATTTGTTTGTTTTTTCTGATTTAGATTATTCCTACAATCTCTCGGTTGCTTTTGAAAGACGCTAAGTGTCAGGAAAAAGTTACTTATCGAAGCTCTCGTGCGATTACTTATATGGACGACAATTTCCTTAAGTTGGAAGCAAATCTCAACAAAGAAATTTATTTGTGGGCTTTCGGTGTGCTGCGGTATCATCTATGTAATTTATTTTACCAACTGATCGATAAAAATATTCAAGTAAGTACTAGGGATCAAAGAATTGAAAGCTAAAATATATTGATAAAAAAATAATTGACGTAGATCATTATTTTACAAATCCATAACCATTCGAATGGTGACGGATTTTGTAGTATGATTTCGGATGAAACCCATTAGTATTTGGGAGAAATTAAGCTTGCGGGGAATACTTTGAAGATATTAGACAGGAATCTAATCTTCTCAATGCGGCTGACATTATTTAATGCCCGAACGAACCGACCTTGCGCTCCAAATAATAATAGTCACAACAACCAATCCTTAAGTTGAAAATATAAGTTTTATCCTGTAATTATAAAATTTTATTTCAAGCCATTCATTGAATTCAAAGTTAAAAGATATAGAATAATAAGTATGTAAATTTTAAATAAATGGCCTTTTCACGTTGTAAAGGGTTATCAATAAAAGCAAAAAAGATTAGATTTCTTAGGTGACTGACTGATTTACAATAATTTGTGTATATGGCAATGGATTGTGAAACTTTTGTTTATTGATCACTTACCTGTTTACCCCGCGTTTTGTTTAATTTCGCATTTTTTAAAATCATAAATATTGATTATTTCAATTGAAATTTAGACATTTATCTATATTATAATTACATGAATTCGAATATACGATTATGTGCGATTGTCTCGAATGCAGATCTGGCTCAAGTAACTGGTGACATGGGACGCTGTCCGAAGCGCCATCAAGGATCTTACAAAAAAATAAAAAAAGTAAAAATAATAAATAAAATACTGTTACAATCTGTTTATTTAAGATAGAAAACGGTAGGTTATATATTTGTGTGTGAAAGAGTTACTCTCAGAGACACTCAAGTATGCTAGGTAACTAAATCTGTAGTCACCTGGAGGTTATTATTGCAATTGGTATTACTGTAAGATATGTTTTCAGATAGTAAAATCATTTCTAATTATTAGTTTTTTCCTCGTGATAGGATTATAATAGAATTATAGGAGCGCCAAAATTGATCAGGGTGCCACCTACCATAGGGCCTGCACACTTGAGTGCACTTGTCTGGTTGCCATACCCGTTGAATCTAAGTAATTTATCATTGAAATTATACAATAATTAAAGTATTTTACAAAAGGCTTAAGATAAAAACAAATAAGAAAATATCAACACGGGAAAATAAAAATATAACGCATGAAATATTATTTTAGAAAAGGCGACCACCTTTATTCTATTCCAATCTTCATACTATCCTTAAGGAAATGATAAAATCATTCTATGTATATGATTTGGATTCGGATGATACAATGCAGACCGTGAAACGTCTTTTGAGTCTTCACGGGGCGACGACGAACCATCTTATACATCGATTCCTCATGGAGAAGTGGGAGGAGCAAGATGCGTCAAATGAATCTCCATTTGGTACTCTGACAGTACGTGCCCTACTTACTGCTACTTCCATCAAGATTGAAGTTTTGAATGCAAGAAATTTGTTGCCCTCAGATCCAAATGGTAAACAATATTTTCATTATAATATTAAATAAATATCTTTGATAAAACTTAAATTTATTTTGGGTTTTAATGTGATTCTTATCTTCGTTTATTTGATGATATAAGGCAACATTTAAGGTTTTCTTAGTAGGTGTCAAACGCTTCTGTATTTTCTTCAGTAAGTGCGTAATACCCTACATCTATCTCATAAACAGTATCCAATCGTCGGTCATTGCGACTTGTAATTACGGAGAAAAATGTTTAATTTTTAAACAAGGTGAGGCGTCAACTAACAAGAAGGTCTTTCCTCAACAAGAGTCATTATTAATAAGGCTTAGCCAAAATAGTAATTATACCTATATATATCTAGCAAATACCATGCAAAGGTTTTGAGTCACTGCTCTTGTGCCATTTCTGTCAATTCTAATATAGCTTCACGTTTGTATGCTTTAAAAATAAAAAAGAACAAGGCAGGGTAGTACCCAATAGAAATAGATGGGAACAGAGTTGAGGCTTTTCCAAGACTTATGTGGTAAGTGTTTGAGTGATTTTGACGTAACAGGAAACTGTATCATCGAACTATTTTAATGTATCATTGAAACAGTGTTATGTTGGTTAACCAAAATATACAATCTTATGAAAATAGTAGCTAAAAAGAATTCTATTTTTTTTGAGTAACAGTTGAAGCTTTAAATACAAAATTATATTGAGTTAATTTTACTTATTATTTTTGTTTGCAGATATCTTGAATACATACGTACGGATAAAACTATTTCCAGCAGAGTCATTTTCCAAAACAGCTCGACCTAAAACTAAAACACATTACGACAGCCTATTTCCCTTATATGATGAAATTTTCACAATGTAAGTACGAAAAAAATAAGATTAAATGGCCATTATCATTTTTTTATATAATTTAGTTGGTAACCAGACAACTGCGCACAAGACATCTATACACACACATTCGGATAAATCCGTCGGAATTGAAGTGAAAATTTTACAGTAAGATCACGTGAATCAACTGCATGGTTAATCTTGTTAGTAAAAATGAATAATAAAAGAACGACGAATCCAAAATCCGTCTTCCAAGGTTAAATATGCTGTTATTTTTTGAATACCATGTTCACTCCCAAAGTGGAGCATATAGATCTACACAGAGTGAACATATCCATTCCGAAAGTGGAATACATGGATCTCTGCAATGTGAAGACGTCTTGACATATTATTTTCCACGTTTGTCAGACAATTGCATCCCAATGGGCATCCAGTCTTCCATTTTGAGATTTTTTAAATCCGACAAATGGGGAATCGAATTCGCATTCCCTGGATTTCTCAGAGCGCATCCTACCAACTACGCTGTATATTCTTTATTAATTTATAATTTTCAATTTTGGATCTACATTTTGATAAATTTACCTCTACTACAGCTACGAAAATTTAGTTCAAAATTTCATAAAATTTCTTTGTGCGCAGTTTGATGTGTGCGGAAATGTCTATGGTAACATTTGTCATTTGAGTAGTTGTCCGGTGAGCGATTGTCTTGTGCGCAGATGTCATGGAACCAATAATATAGTTACAGTAAATCACTGAGAAGGTTAATAGTAAAAATAATTATACGTAAATATGACGTATTGGTAAAAATTATGTCACGTTTTTCACAGAGAATTGTCACCAGAGCAGCGAAAATGTGAGGAAGGTGTTATTATTTTCAACGTGAAAAACTACAGTATATGGAATATAGCTAAGCCGTACATAGGTGATGCAGTTCTACCTTTCAACAAAGTAGCTAAGTCTATCGCCAACTTGGAGACAGTTCCTCAAGTCCATCTGAAATTATCCAGAACATATAACTTAGGTGAATACAGTAATATTGATTTATATTCTTGGAATTGAAAAAAATATTCAAAGTAATATAAATGACACTATGGTTAATAATTTAACAATATTTTTTTGTTTAATTTATTATAGATGGAAACACAGCCAAGTCGTTGGAACTCAGAGTAGGTGATAAACAAGCATCAGATTTTATAAAAAAAGAGAAACTGAAAAATGTCGGCTATGAAAACCTTTGTCGAGATAAGTTGTAAAATTATATAAATTCGAACGTGCTCTTCTTGTAACAACTATATGGCTGTGAAACTGCGTTGCTGAAAGGAATAAAACTATAGTGATGCTAAAAATTCTAGTACAGTAATCGAATTTGGCACATGACAGATAATATCAATATTATGCGCCATAATACAATATTTTACTCATATTTTTTTTTTAAATTTCATTTTTTCTACTACTTGATGTATTGTGATACGTAATTATTTAATATTAATTAAGACTTATGAATTATATAACAAATTGTGTAATCAAATATGTTTTTATATATTTACCATGTTCGCTCCCTGCGTGAAGCATATGGATCTATACCGTGTGAAGATATCCACTCCAAAAGAGGAGTATATGGATCTCCGGAATGTGAAAACGTCTTGACAAATTATTTTTCACGAGAATTTTTTGTCAAACAATTACTCAACCCAATTGGCATCCAGTCCTGCATTTTCGGATTTTTTAAAATCCAACAGATGGGGAGTCGAACCCGGATCCCCTGGATTGATCGGCGCGCACGCCACCAATTACGCTACGCAATGAAATAGTATGTACAATAAACAATTAAAATTCACATCCGACATTTGACACTGTGTAGATCCATAATAATGATAAGCTCCACTAAAATTTGTTCTCGTTGCCTTAGTAGTCAAGCCCCATTATCGTGTGAGAAGTCCTATATAAATATATATTTGAAATAAATATATATCAATTCCATTGAATTGCATAGGTTGCTTAAAATATATCTTTTATTTTTAATAATATATAATTTACAACCATGTTCGCTCCAAAAGTGGAGCTTAGGGATCTTTACATATTGAAGATATCCACCCCGAAAGTGGAATATATGGATCTCCGCAATGTGAAAACGTCTTGATAGATTATCTTTCACGATAATTTTTACAGAATTCTGCATTTTTGGATTTTTTTAAATCCAACAGAGGTGAGAATTGAACCATTACTCCCCGGATTACGAGGCGCGTATTCTAATATCTACGATACTGATGAAACTCTTTTAGATTTAATTGCACTTATAAAGTGTTGAAAGATAATCTATTGTATAAAATATACTACATAAATGAAATCTTATTATTTTTTTTTAAATTTATTAATGTTTTAAAAATTTACTATCGGATTGTCTAAAAATTGTTTAAAGGACGATTTAAGTACCCTCCAACCCACAAAAGGCTAAATGTTATAATATTTATAAAATACACCTACTTTATTGTTATTTAGTTATAACAGATAAAGTTTGTATTTATTTTTGTAATAAATTGTACTTCAAAAACTAGATGGCAGTATACATCATTTTTCAAATCATTACATTCTACCTTAAACAAAAAAATGCGACAGTTTGTTTTAACATATTACGACAGCGGTCCGATAGACTTACGATACAAACTACTTTTTATTACTGGGAACTAATGAAATATTAATTTTTCGCTTCAGCTTGTCTTTTGAAAACAACAAACTCAGAGCGGTGCGTTTTAAAAGCATCAATAGGCAATACAACGATGGCAATACCGATCGGGCAGCACAGAGGCGGACAATGAAAATGGATGAGAATAATATTTTACTATCGTACATCAAATTATTAGCTGCTAAATTTTGAACGTTGTAGTCAATGGAAGTATAGACAATAGGCAGCAGGGTATTGGAAGTCTTTTTTCTTCCAAAAAAATCCGAAATTACAATATACCCTGTTAACCCATAGAGTAATATAGACGTACATGTATGTCCGTGCGTCTTGTTGCATTGTTTTCAGAGCCTTTTTTTTATTTTTAAGCAAAATGTTATTATTTCTTTTAACACTTAACCTGCGGGCTACTTTTGGCAAAATGCGCTAAACGTTTTCCAAAATAAACGTATTTACTAAAGCACTTTCAATATTTCAATGTTTTTTTGTTTATTGTATTAAAAATTCTATGCGAAACCAATTTAACAATATCTCAGTATTATATTATTGTCACAGCTTATATAATTATCACTTGAGATATTGCGATGTTTTTGATGATTTTCATGCTTGAGAAAAAATGTGATATAATCCTCATCGGCATTAATAGACTCATTTAAAACTTACGAAAGTATTTCAAATGTTTTACTTAAACTGAAAAAAAAGTATGCTAAGCAGAGAAAGACGATTTCGGTCCAAAATGATAGACTAGGATAGAATAAGCTTAACACACTTG
>JAGVSQ010014824.1:0-10438 GCA_022683975.1 Rhyacophila evoluta
TGTGTAGATCCATATGCTCCACGTTGGGAGCGAACATGGTATAAAAAAAAAAAACCATCTCCAACAGCTGGTTGGATCGACGTGATATATAAACCAGCCACCAAAATAATACAGGCCTCTTCCATACATTATCCAGTATAGTTATTTTCTGATCAAACATCATAATATATTATGTCATCGACTATGAGATAAGATGCGAAACAAATAAGACTAAATAATCCCTAAATAATCCAAGGATCATCCTAAAGTGTATTGCTATTATAAAAATTAAAATTAAAATATAGCTCAACGTTTGTTGGTTAGTTTATAGGACAAGAAAATGAGCTATGAAACGGTAAACTATTGATTGAAAGTTGCAGCTAATGCCTTTCTAGTAATAAGTTTAATTTGAAGTAAAAATTCCACACTTCTCACTTTGGAAGTTGCATATTATATAAAACTATTTGCGCGTAAATGTCTAGAGAGGTTTGATTAAAAATATTTATCTCTTTAGAACTAAGCGTGATTTTTGAGTGTGCATTAAAACATGTCTGTCAGGGTATCAAACCGTATTAGTATTTAGTATTTCAACAATGTTTCTTGGTCACCGTAAATTTATTTATGCAACGTCGAAGATACTAGACAGTCCTTGGAGAGGTCTTAACTCAGTAATGGATCGATAAAAATATATTACGTATCAATAAAAACTTAATAATTTTTTTGCCATATCCACACTGAAAGTGGAGTATATATGGCAATATTGTGAGGATGACTACTTCAACAATGAAGTAAATCGATTCTGCAATGTGAAGACGTCTTGGCAAATTATTTTTTACGATAATTGTTTGTCAGACAATTGGTCAAATCAATGGGCACCCAGTGCTGCATTTTTGATTATTAAAAATCCGGCAGATGTGGAAATCGAACCTATATTCCCCAAATTACAAGATGCGCACGCTGAACTCTACGCTAGCAGGGAGATAAATTAATAAAAACTATATGAGAGGTATATTTTCAAATTGAACTAAGCCCACTATTATTTAAAGGAGAACATTTTGAATGAGTATTTTTCCATAGAAAAGCCATACAACATGTTTATATTTGTTTTTAATGTTTTTCCAAATTAATTTTCCTACTGGCTTACATCCTGTAAGGTTCTTATACACAACAAAATAGTTCAAAATGTTCTTCTTTAAATTTTCGCAAAGTGAAATAAGTTTAATTTGGAAATATACTTCTCATACATAATATATCATTTAAATTTTACTTAGTTGCTTTTAAAAACATCCATTATGTGATATAAAAATATGTATTAGTATTAAACCAACAACTACAACAGTTCGCATAGAGCGAAGTGTGTTTTAATTAAAGTGACGGATATAAATAATCCACAATTATTTGAAATATAATCCGAACACTGCCACAACTGAAATTTGTATTTCATTTTTTTATAAATAAATAAAAAATATGGGGCTGCAGACGCGCCCGCGACTTGCATAGAAATTAATTTAATTAATTTAAAAATGTGAATTTTTCGCTTCGCTAAATAATGAGCACTCACTGAGAGAAATACTTCGCTGCGTTGCCGACAGAAGTATTCAAATAATTATAATGTCCAATACTAACGAATATTATAATATATTTTAAATATTTTGTCATATAACGAATACTATAGCCATGTAGTTTTACCATAATGTCTCGGCATCGCAATACTTAAACTATTTGTACGACAACTGCGCACAAGAAATTGCAGACTTGACAAATGCGCATAAGGCGTTTGCGCATATATTCAATTTTAAAGTTTATTGATGTCACTTGCGTTATATTACGTTTTATCGCCTATTCTCCTTTACTAAATTTACGTTAATTCAATTAAAAATCTCATAATAATTCTTTGTGATCAGTTGTATATATTCGCAATTGTCTTGTAAGAAGTAATTTGATTCGCATTTGTCATAAATCACATGTAGACAAACGCGGCTGACAACCAATTCTCGTGGGAAAATCTAGCAAGACATGTATTTACATCACAGAGATCTATATGCTCCATTTTGGGGGACACTTCCACACTGTAGGTCAATAGATCCGCACGCCTTCCTTTTGGAGAGGACGTGGTAAAAAATCCACTTCATGCATTGAAAGATAAATTCCAATATTTTTGGGTACGTATAAAAATATTCGTTTATTTCATAAGTAAATATCCAACCATTTAGATGAGCGATGCGGATGAATTGTATGGCTTAACGAACGTGAAATGATCTTTTCGAAGAGTATTCCAGAAGTAATGTAGGAAATGTGAGTAATAAAACTCTTATGGTTTCTAATCTAACTAAACTTTTTTAGTGTTAGATAAAACATAGAAATATTTCAGTAGTTTATTGTATTTTTGAAAGTTAAAATGTTCTTTGTTGAAACCAGTTTGTAATAGCCAACCGGTTCAGCTGGCTGTTAAGCTAATTTGAAAAGCTCTTTAGTAAATACTACCAACATAACATTCCGAAAGTTTTAGAGTAATTCACCGTACTGATACAGATTTCAATTTATGTTTAATATGTAAGCTATAGCGTTGAGTGGATAAGAACGTGCTTGAGATCTATCCTGAGTTAGAGTTATGGAATTCAGAGTGTAGAGCCAAGTACACATCCGGAAACCGTCAAATTTCTTTTCTCTTTAATTGTCATGGAGTGTACTATTTTCTCTTATACATAATTCAAAATATCAATATATCCAGACTTAAAATAGAAAGCCATTTACAAAGACTTATATTGGCAGTGTTTTTTTCCAGATAGCATTACTGCCTACTAAGTAAAAATACAGCCTCTGGCAAATGATACTGCATAACTTACTTAGTAAGGCAGTTAGTTATCAAGGAATGACCCAAAGCATTACATATATCGCTACATTAATGCAACAGTGTGAAAATTGAACTAAAACATTTTTAGAGTTATGAATATAATTTCAGGCTAAAAAAAAATCGACGAATGTAAAAAATGGGAGGATGCTTAGTGAATGTACGTCCGTGCGCCTTGTCGTCTTATTTTTGAAGCCATTATTTTATTTGTTTATTAAAATGCTATTATGTCTTTTAATATAAATACTAGATAAATTTATCAATGAAATGTGGAACTCATTACAATTATATCATACATATTTTAGACTAGAAAAAATACGTAAACATTACGGAAAAAAGTTTACTTCAGAATTGAAAAAATCCCTTATGCTCTTTCTATAATTATTATAATTTGTAAAGAAATGAAAGATTATCTACATAACTATTCAAAAAATATATGAAATGTCACAAATCAGTCATGTGGCTTCAAATTTGATCTCTAGTGCTCCTTTGAATCCGAAATGGGAGCGGCCACATGTGGTAATGTTATAAAAATTCTTACCAATTTGGAATAACTTTTCAGATTATTTTGTTTGTTATTTGAAAATTGAAGAACGTTGCTTACAAATCGGCAAATCCGATTTGATTGATTTTACGATAGTTGAATTGATAGCAGTGAAATATTTTATTGTTAAAAATGTGTATGCATAAAAAATTAACTCACTAATGAAAGGGTTAAATTAAAATTATATGGACATCAAACTTACTTAAGATAAAATACCTTATTTTATTACAGTATTTGAGCCCGTTAACTCCGGTGCCATAGCCCAAGTACTTTTCAATTCAACTACTAACGCATAATGGCCCATTTTTTTACAATGTCCACTCCAAAAATAGGGCACATGAAACCAGACAGTATGGAGATGTCGAAAGATACGAATCTTTGCAATGTGAAGGCATATCTTAACAGATTATTTTTCACGAGAATTGATTGTCAATCACTCAACCCAATGCTGCATTTTTCGAATTTTAAAATTCCAACAGATATTGGAATCGAACCGGCTTTCCTCGAATGCGAGGAATGAAATATATTACTCGCATATTACAGTCTAATGAGAATCGTTTGTCAAATAATTGCTCAACCCTGGGCATTTGGTCCTGCATTTTCAGATTTTTAAATCCGGCAGATGTGGGAATCAAACCAATATTCCTCGGTGTAAGGCAATGTCGCTATTTAAGCATCAACCGACATCTCGCAAACTACGACTTAATGCAACTTGCATTAAATACTATACACTGTTTTAATATTACTCTACGTATGTAGTACCTGTTATATAGTATATAGTTATGGCACTGGGAAAAAATATTTTGAATTTTATCTTATTTTGGCACCTTGCTTAAATAATTGCTATATATGCTCAATGACTCTACGAATTTCACAAAGTTAGTATTATACTTAACTACTTAAGTATCTGCAGTTATTTTTAAATTCAAAATTAATATTTTCTCCGGATTGCAAGGCGCGCACGTTAACCTTTCTGCTACACCGCGCACATTACAGTCCAAGTCAAGAGACAAACAATTTTGAAAAGGTATTACCCAATGTACATAAGAGATGTCACATTACTGCTTCATATTTGTTTGCATTATTAAAACCATAAAAAACTTGATTCAATCGTCGACAATCATAGATAATTACGTTCGATGCATTAAAACGTAATTCAATTGACATCAATTAAACCCATTAATATTCAAATAAAATAGCAGTTGCTTTAAGTGCATAATTCCGTAAAAAATACTTAACACTCCCTGACGGACGCCGTTAAGATTGTGCTTTTTGTAATACTATATTCATTATACGCCTCGCAATAGAAAATGAAATGAAATTATCGCCAAGCATTCATTCGCTTGGAAGAAAAATCTAATTTCGAAAGAAAAACCTTATCGCCTTGCAACACTCAAAACGGTATTCGTAAATGTACAATATTTCTACTTTAAAATATGTTTTCAACACGCGTTTGAGTCGTAAGTGTGCGCGCTCTGGCTCCGGAGGCTATAGGTTAGAATCCCACAGCTGTGTTATTAATATATCAGAATTTAAAGAGAAAAAACAAACAAACAAGACTCAATGGATAAACTAAATTGTAAAGCTTTATAATAAACCTTCTAATAATTTGCTGACAACTATAAAATTGTATAATGTATTATGACAAGGTAGATCTTCGCAATTCCTCATTCCATTTCCGAAGCAGACATCTTCATGTCAAAGATATATACCTATATGCTCCACTTTTGACGCGAACATAGTTCAATTTCAATTTCAGACTATTTTTTTGTTACCTCGATGACTGTACAATAAAACCATGCTCATGTTAAATACTTGATGGGGATCTTTGGTTTAAGTCCCGCAACTGCATAAAGTACCTGTTTTCTTTGTATATACTTAAAAAATATCATATATATCTAATCTCAAAAATTTTGTGACGTTGAAAAAGTGTGTGGAAATTTTTGTTTCTTTCTACAACAATTGTTCAACACCTTTCTTTTTAATGGCGTAGTTACAGATTCAGCGCCCTGGAGCATGTACAATCGTTGCACCTCTTATAGTTTCTCATTCCTTCGACTCACTATCTTCCTAAAATTGTGGTTTCTCGATTTTTAGGTCGCACGCAACTTTAAAATTTTTACTTTCTCGCAGAAATTTTGATTTCTCGTTATTAAGATCTCGCATCAAGTTAACTTACGCTCCCCAATGATATTTTGCGCTCCTCATGATTCGCGCGCCTTGAGCAACATGTTCCAACTGCTCCTTGGTATCTTTTCCACTGTTTCGCTCTCTTTCTTTTTAGAGCTTAGAGTGTACCCATGGTAACACGACCGCACCTAGATAATCAAGATGAAAAATATTTTTTAATTAAACATGAAAATGTCGAGAATTTTACAGAAAGAACTTTGGAGGCTCTTCTAGGGTGCACTGGAATGTGTGTAAAATGATAAGCGCTGCTGTCTCGCTCATGCAGTATTGAAAATTGACACTAGTTCCCATAATATTAATATGGTTTCCTTTTTATATTACCATCATCGACTCTGACGTATTCCATTAATTTACAAGACCCATTAAACAGAGATATTTCAGTGAACATAATTGACATTATTGAGTTTAAATAAATACAGTATTCAGCTAATGAAATGCAAAAAAACTTCAGTTTGGGGTGTCTAATGGCTTGAAATCAATCCGTGCATCTTCATGCCACTTTTAATTGACTTAATTTCAAAACGGGCACTGATGTAGTATTTGAATTTCTTGGTAGAAGGTAACTCCAAGCAGCAAGCTCAATTACCATAAAATTAATACGAGTTTTGCATCTTGCAAAGTTGGCAGCACTAGCTCCACCATTTCAATAAAACAGTTCTGGCAGTTGAATAGTTTTAAATATGTAATACCTATTTGGGATTCTTGCATACAGATAGCGAAATCTAAAGTTTCTGTCTTACTAAACAGCCAAAATGTTTGTATTTACTCAATTAATGAATCCAACTGGGATATAACATCAATAGGTCGTATGTAACACATCACAGTTTCGAATCATAATAATTTATTACATTACGAGCTGTATCATCTAGCTGGGATAGATTCAAACTGTCTTTATTCAAATAAACGTTATTGGTCCTCTTATTACAAATTTATTTCAATACTTGGCTACATACAATATTTTTGATTTTCTTGATAATCATCAGTGATGATGTTAAAAGTTAAAATATTTGACTCATAAATAGCAGTCAAAATAATGTGTGAAAATTTCGCGACTCTACTGTTTACCATTTGGGGGGAGTTTTTGTGACAGACAGACACACATACGTATTTTCTAACTTACAGTAGAGATAATAATATATTTTTTAATGTTGTACATTTTTAATGTCGTTTATGACATTTCATACGTTTATAAAAACTATTTATTACGTTTTATGTACTTTTCTTCAAAATATTACCTTTTAAATTCTACTTTTTCAGCGTCATCTATCACATCTTATATTTTATAATAAATATCGAGCTTATTTCATTGTTAATTCTATTTTTAATTTTTATTTTATCTATTATCATATTTCGTTATTTATTAATATTATCATCATACTGTATTGTATTTATGACAATGATCACATTTAAATAATGTTTCATCATTAACGTTTTCATAACATTTATCACACACATCACATTTGACCGTTTTTAATCTCTCGCGCTTTAAACGATTTTTAACATTCCCTTCTTACAGTTGAAAAAAAACATGCCATAGCCTTTTCACTATACCACTCGACCAAAATAAGAAACCTTTTCTCTCATTCAATTCAGCACACTTGGGTTTGTGGCATTCAATGAGTAATTGCTACCTGGACATACATGTCAAACAACGCAGATCACTTTGCAACGTAAAAATTCCGGGATGAATCAGATTAAAATCAGATATCTCATAAATTATAACGAAAGAAGTGTATGGTGAATAAATCATTTAGACTTACGTGTAGAAGTTGATAAACAAATATTGGCATGCGTCTAACATGAGAAATATATAAACAACATTTAAACAATAATTGTATTATATGAGACAGCAGAACTTCGATATAACGAAATAATGCGGGTAGAAGAACATCTGTCAAAGCTGAAAGTTTGTCATATAAAAATATGATTTTTTTAATGCTATTTATTATTATTATGATCAGGTTCAAGATGAGAATCAAGTTTTGTTTGTATTTTCGAAGTATGTTGTTCTTTTGTAATCAACTCTCTAAAATAACAAACATTTTCAAAGGCAGTAACTTCATCTACTTTTTAACTTTCAGCCATGGTGACTCGTGGTCTACTTCAAACCACTGTAAAACATTTTCTTCGGCTACATCGTTTCCAGTATCATCCTGTATTGTTCTATAAACATCAAGAAATCCTAACCGATCTAAATATATGTCTGCAGCTTGGCCATCAAAAAATTTCTTCCAAGCATTTTCCGACGTTCTCATTTTTGCTTTTTTATCTTTTCGAGGTTTTACTGTGCATCCTTTAAACCTACATGCAGCAGTTGATAAACAAATATTGATATGAGTTTGTTGTGAGAAATATATTAATGACATTTTAAGCAATTATATTTTATGATATTACGTTGTGCCATTACATTAGCATGATCTGTCGATTCGTGGCCGTAAAATCTCCCACTCATAATTCATGTTTATGATAACAGTTTGTTGGATAGATTGTAATAACATACAGTTCGAGAAAATGTGAAACTTTGAGAAGCTGTCTTCCCGCCCACTTTGCTTGTAAATCGCGGTGCAAGCAACTCTGATGGTAAACAAACCACCCTTACTCTATTTCATTATATCAGTGATTTTCAACATTCTCAACTGAAAAAAATAATAAATTTTAAACTTTTGAATTTGTGTAAACTTTTACATGGATATTTTCAACTGGAGTTTTGAAATCATATACAGGCCATATCTATACGAGTAATATACGACCCATATATTATACATACAGTCCGGGGTTTGTCAGTCCAAGACAATGATATGGCTAGTCACACATTATACAGTCCTAGCGAACAGTTCCGTACTGTCGGCCTGTTCGATAGGCGCATGTTAGGCCGCGTCCAGGCTGGGCCAAAAACAAGCGAACGAAGGCTAAAACAGTACAAAATAAGCCTTCGTTCGCTTATTCATTGCTCAACCTGGACGCACCCTTGTATGCCATGCTCGCCTCTCATGCTGTCCAAATCCTAATCAACTTCTTGTAGTAGGTCTATGGGCACTGATATACAAGTAAGAACAGGTCCTAAGCCTAATTCAACTTTTGGCTGCAACTGACTGAAGAATACCATCTTTTTGCACCGTGATATATGCCCTTATTAATTTGAAAATTCCAAGTTATTTAAATATATTGAAAAAAGGTCACGAGAAAATTTCTGTAAATAACTGCAGTTAACTGTGTTTTTTTATATCAAAATAATCGCAAAAATAAATATTAAAATAATATGTTTTTGCACTCTCTTGTAAAATTTCGTAAATTCACTTATCAAATTTGCATTTTAAGGCATTTATATAATGCAGATCATATGTCGCCTTAGTTGCGCGTACTTTGGCACCTGAGACTTGGGTTCAAATCTCGTGACTGCATATTTAATACTTACTGGATGCTAGTTTAATAATTAGGAATTTAAGGTTAATAGCTTAACCTTGTGAAAATAATTTACTAATATTAGTTTTCATGTTGAGAACATCTAAATGCTTTATTTTCTTAGTGAGGATAATAGGTATTGTTTAGTATGTGATCGATTGGTGGATTTGGATGAATAAGAGTAAATAAAAATTAAAAATTATATGTAAAATTTACTCGCTTACCAATGGTTTGGGATAATCTTTCGAGACGTCGACTCTTCGTGCAATGCACTTGCCCAAGGAAAATAAATAAGAACCAAACCATAATCATCATGACGTCACGAAGTTAACTTCACTGTCTAGACGACGAGACTTCGTCCAAGTCTACCAAAGAAATTGTTTTTGACTGAAAGGAGTTATTTTAGCGAATTTCTATTAATGGATCGTAAATACTCAACGTAATGGAGAAGAATAAGAGAGGGTTAATGATTTGTAAATCGTAGGTGCTTGTATTGTCAAAACACTGGATCTACACGGAGATCCAAAATTAAGTGACACTTTAAAGTTATATTAAAAAGCAGAGTAGGCATATTTATTTACTATTATTCGGAAACGTTGAAGTTAAGTTATATAAAAGTGCACGAACGAAAAACGCATGGTAAAAAAATTGGGAGCGAACATGCCATATACAAAAAATAAAAAGACAACAGCGTATAACACAACTTTACACGTGACAAATGCGCACATGTACAAACTCGTAGAAGACAACTGCACATAAAATATTTCAAATTAATACCGTGATACTTTCTGTGCGTCAGTTGTATGTGTGTAAATTTGTCTAGTGTCGGTTATCGTGGAACCTATTTTGAGATATATTTTATGTACTGAATCTTTTTATCATTGGAGATCCAAGTCATACTTCGAAAACCAAAGCGACACCCGTAATCCAAAAACTTATTTCGACTCGAAGATTTTATGAGCACTGCCATTATAATAACTCAATATACGTATATACAACATGTATGTTCTTTTTCTAAATACATTAAAGTAACAATTTGATTTTGTTTTAATATCTGTTAAAAAATATAAAGCATTATGGATAGTATATTATTTAGATTTTGCAGCCTTGAACATCGATCCTGTGACATTTTACTCCGAAGTGATGTTTAACGAGATTGCCTCGGGTATTGATATCTTACACCCATGTGAGAATGAGTTTAGATTGGCACTATTATATACATTATTAGAAAAGGGTCTAACTAATTTACTTGGTAAATACACTCTCCTTCCTTCTATATATTTTTTTAAATTCTCTTTTTATTCTTTCTTATGTTTTTGCAATATCAGAAAGTTTTTTTATGTGTTTTCTTTTAAAAAAAAATTTATAATCATATTTATGACGTGTTGTAAATGTATTGAACTTATAATTTGTGATTTTTTTTTATTTATTTACTTTATACATGTTGTAATATCACAAATTATAAGTTTAAT
>JAGVSQ010014825.1:0-10438 GCA_022683975.1 Rhyacophila evoluta
AATATTAGCCAGAGCAGCAGAGTTATCAATAAGACCACGCATAAGTCGAAAAAAAATTGTTACATATGATAAATGTAACATTTTTTTGGAATATTAAAAAGGCAGAAACATATCTTTGCAATTGATTCCAATTGTATAATATAAGTTAAATGACCACCGACTAAATGCATTTGTGAGACTTTTACCAAACCAAAGTATTGTAATGATACAAGTCAAATTTTTTACTCGAAATACTTGGATCCAAGCACGAAGATCACGGATGCAAAATTACCAAATTCTGGTATTAAAAACTAGCTTATCTGAGTCTTCGTCAGATGCCATGGTTAGCTACCGTATAGCAGTACTGTCAAAATGCAAGAACTTTTAACGCAACTATTGCTCTCCGTATTGGCATGCTTTCTGACTCGTATTGCATATTTACATATTATTGATTTCCTAGTGAACCGTAAACCACGGAAGAACTACAAAAGTTTATTGCATTATTGAAAAGTTTATAAGTCGCATATCATTTTGCATAGTTAACGCACGTTCATTATTTCAACCCTTTGCGGTGGAGGTCATCTGATACTGACGCATTGTTCTCACGCTACACGTCGTTTCTTCCAGCAGTGGGTATTCAATCCTCAAGTATATAATTTATTGTTCGGTTACGTGATGACGTTTTTACCACCCTTGGAGCACTTACCACATCCGGAGTAATTTTACAAGCCGTTTAGATATTGATTGATTTTACACTCAGACAACCGACCGTAAAATCATTTTCTTGTCATTCAAACTTATTATTAACAACGATCAACCATAAACTCTATCAAAGTAAACTATATTTTATCATAATTTATAATTTAACTGTCAATTGTTACTAATGGGAACCGGTAGCCGCGTGGTAAATATTTCCAGTAAAATGTGGAGGTAAGCGTGAGCTCTTGCATCCGGTGAATGTGGGTTGGATTGCCACATCTATCATGCAGGACTGGATGCCTATTGGATTGAGCAATTATCTGACACACATTTTTTGTGAAAAAATTAATCTGTCAAGAAAAGTCTTCAGATTGCAAAGATCCAATACTCCAAATTCGGAGTGAATATCTTCACATTGTGTAAATCCACATGCTGCACTTTGAGAGCAAACATGGTCTAAGAAACGCAGGTGCCATAGACGAAAAACACAGTTTCAAATTATACAACTGTATAAAATTATTGAAAATCAAAATACGCAGGACTGCATTTCCAAAGAGTTCAACCATTATCTGATGAGGAAACGATTGTCAGCCAATCTCTCAACTAAATAGGTATACAAAGATGTACCTTTGAATTAAAAAAAAAATTTGGCAGCTTTGGGACTTAGTCCCAGATCATCCGGTACTAAAGCAAGCATACTTACTGGTATAAATATTTCTTACCAATGGCAATGCATAACTAAAATTTAAAATTAACGACATCGAATTAACTTGGTTATAAATAGTTTCATGGCAAGACTGTGAAACTCTGTTGGGGAAGGTTTTAATTAAACTCCCAAAAATAATCTAAACGTGCCCGTGTTCAATCTTTATGGAAATAAAAGTAAAATAACGCAAAAGACAAAAATTACTGTTGTTTATGTATCTTTGTAAATCTCCATGCATTACTCGTAAGCTCGTAGGATTAAAGATAAGGAATCGAGAAACGTGTTCAAAGAACCACGAGTGTTACGAAAGTCACGGGTTTCAAACATGGCATTTTCTATTTATGAATATTTATGTACTATGAAATTATTATAAGCTTACCACACAATTTAAGTATTGTTATATAACTGTTATGTAATTATATATCGTAGATAATATTAACCCAAAAACGTGCACGGACGAAGTATTACGTCCAACGCTATGTATATATTGGAGTACAGACGCAATTCTGCATTCGACCGTATGCCGCGGAAATTTTAGAAAATTAGAAGAATATTAATGAACATTTATCAAAATGAAATGTATTACAAAAAACCCCACTCCTGAATGGGTTAAAGTATTATTGTAGAAAACATAACTGTGTTAAGTGAATAATAATGAAATAGCCAGCAAAATAATTTCTGCCATTCAGTCGAATTTAATTAAAAACATTAAAGAATCAATACATGTGTAAGGGCGTTGGATATATACTATTATATATTCACGATATTTCCGATAGCCAATAATTAAAATCTTAAATCATTTTTAACGCAAAATGCCAAATGGTGAAACAAACCCTATCAAGTAATAGAACAATTGAGAAATAAACGTTAATTGTAGAACATATTTCTGATACACAAACCCTTAATAAAATTCATGGCTCTAAAAATTGAATGAGACATTTTTTTAAACCATATTCACTTAATAAGTGGAGCGTACGGATATGCACAGTGTGAAAATGTCCACTCCAAAAATGGATTATGTGGATCTCCGTAATGTGAAGACATGTCTTGACGGATTATTCTAACAAGAATTTCTCATCGGAAAATTGAGGCGCTAAGTTTCTATGTACTAGTATGTACTTACTAAGTACTCTAGATTCAAGACCAACGGTAGAGATAACTTTTAGCATTCGAAAGTATGCTTAACTTAATAAATTTCGGACGTTAAACGTTATCTTTATCGTTATGTTATGAATCCAGAGTGCTTTTTACAACTTAGTGCCGTAATTGCTCAACCCAATCCCGCTACTTAATTTTTTTAAATCCACCAGTTGTGGAAACTTAACTGGCATCCTGCGGATGTTAGATGCTCTACGCTATCGGGACGACATTTTAAATATCTTTAATGTATTATATTAAAACGTTTGGTTGCCGAGGTTATTAGGATTCATATGCCAAAATGTTACGATTATAAATATATGAATGAAGATAAAAGAATAGGAATACATGTAGGAGAGTTAGCTGTCTAGACCAGTGTTTTTAAATCTGTGTTCCACAAAACGATGCATATCGACTACCAGTCCGCGAAAAAGGTACAATTTCTTCATTCCAGGCGAACATGATAAAATTAAAGGCAATGCTATAGATAGATACAAATACACTGTCAAAAATATATCAATGTTTCAACTATCTTTACCGAACATTCATTATAAATTCAAAATTTTGCTCCGTTGATAAAAATCGACAAAAATAAAAAGGGCTTTATTATTGCCATGCAGTTACGCATATCAGATAATACATCAAATAAAATAACCATTTTGGCACTAACTTTTCATAAAATATAACAAATATCGCTTGATAGAAAAATCAATACGTTTTATTAGCGCTTCTTTTTCCCTAAATTGCAAGTAATTTTAATTGACTATAGAATTTAAATTCCTATTTATCCTATATGAGTAAACGGTATAAACACTAATAAACAAAGTGATATTAAATTTAAAGTTTTAGTTTTTACATTACTGGTCCAAGAATTATTCCTCTTATTTTATATCGGTCCCCAGTTTAAAAATGTTGAACGCTTTTATATAAGAACCTATAGCCCGTTAAAAACGTATCTTATAATTTATTAAACAATGACGATGGATCCGTACAATCGACATGTCGGAAATATGTAACTACAATGTTAAAAATGATGAATACATTAGTTTCATAATAGAAAACTGTATGTAATGTGAGTCCAATACATAAGTTTCAATGCAAATTTTAATTACGTTAAAAATAAATGCGTTCGTACCGTCGCTAAATTTGTAGCCAACGCATTAAATTTATAGCTCTGCGATATAAAAATATGGCCGACATACTAATTATAAACTTAATGAGAAGATACGTTTTGAGTACTATCATTTCTTTTGATAGTCCAGGCTCCTGGTGAATGTAATTTGAAATTTTATTAGGGGTTTTCAGTTAGACGAGAAACACTTGACTTTTAATTAATAGTTTCCTGTAGTGCCATTTACATTTTAATTCGAACATCTGGTGCGCACTTAAAAAAATTAATGAGCTAAATTAATTTGTCAAAAAATGCATTTAAATGAATACTCTCATCTCGTTGGATTAATATTATTATTAAGTATGTATTTTTGTTACGCCAGCCGAATTGACGCCTGGTTTTTTTTTACCCGGGAAGTCGTTTGTACTTTTTTTTACTGTTAAGTTTAAAAATAACGCTCATTTAGTTGATATTTTACCAGAAAATATATTATTTAGGTATTAGAATATTTATTACATTATAGTTATTATTTATTATGGCTAATTAATAAACAACGGAGACGCAAACAACGATCTTCGAATATGATTTCATCGCAAAAAACATAAAAATGAAAGCATAGTTCTATTTTAGACACCAATAATTCTGCTATAAAAATAAAGTAACGCACTCCGTAGTAAAAAAGTAATTTTTAGTTAAAATATGACATCGTCTGCCTCGTGGTACAGATTTTATATATTTATATCAATGTGAAAGTATCGATCATGATGGTAATGAATCTCAAATATTTATTATCATATTTAAAATATTATATTAGTACTATTTATATAAGACAGTGAGTTCGTTACCATAATTCAAAACAATGCACAAAATAAACGTAGATATATATTAGAAGTTCATAACAGATTACATTTACAATAATAACACGAAGATTAAAGAAATTTGGAGAAATCAAGATGTATGTCTTATTTCGTTGTATTGCGCTCAATTTAATATTTAATACTTTCGAGAGAGAACGGTTTTTTTTTCATATTTGTAACTTTGATAAAAGCATCGAAAGACTTATCCTTATGATATGTATTCAGACGTCTCATACAAATATCTAGAAGACTTGGCGAGAAAAGTGAGAGTTTGTTTATGTATCGTCACAATAAATAAGTCTGTGTCTGTCTGTCACAAGAACTCCTCTAAAACGGTAAACAATGTGAAAGTTACCACTTTGGTTGCTATTTTCAAGTTAAATATTGTATATTCAATTTCTAACATCACTGTGGATGGTAAATATGATACCGAAAAGATCATTTATGCAGACAGTATTGAAATGTATTTTTAATAACACGATGAATACAGTTATTTTGAGTACAGAATAAGTATAAATCCATTCCAGGCTATCTATGCCCGGTAATAAAACTAGTATATTTTTGGATATAGAAAAAAATTCATTTTAAGCATTATAATGACAATTTTCTTATAAATCGATGCATATTTCTATTGCGGTATAGTGCTGTAGTTTTCCTGTAAGAAAATACCCTTTTCTTAAGGGAAACATAGTAGCCAGAGTAGTTATAACATGAGATTATTTTCAGGTAGGTGAAAATTTTTTATATTATCTCGATATGACAAATGAATAAAATTTAATCAGTTTGAAGTTGAGAAGCACTGAAAATACTACGCGCACCGTTGCATATTAGAATTCGATTGATCTACGAAACTATTTCCCAAATGTTTACAAAATGTTACGTAGATATTTAAAAATAAATTTCCAGAAATATCGCAGAAGCTTTTGTTTATTATCTGCAGTGATGATATTGTGTTCGTTCATTTGGACGCATTTCCCTTTACAAAATCTAAATAAGCTGTGGTAACCATCATTCTCATAGTAATTTATTTCGGATGAAGCATACTGCTCCCATATTCATAGTGCAATTAATAGTCTCAAGTTTCAAATCTGCAAAGTAATTGGTTTTATCAATAATTGTTGCAGCTGTCATATCATTCTCAAAACAACGTTAATTTATTAACACTATGCCAGAATATTATATATCTATATATAGAAAGGAAAAAGACGTACAAAAAACGTATAGTTAATGAATTCGGGATAGAGTCAAAATATTAGATAAACATAGCCTTGAAGTGCACAAAGGCTAAAACTGGCGATTTATTTACTTTATCTATTATGAATTTAATGATTTATTTAAAAAAAACCCAATAAAATTGATGTGGTGGAACTCCTTCCTGGGCACAAATATCATAAAACCTCACTTTTTAAATTTAGCTAAATTTAGGCAATAATTCGGCATTTATCGTTTTGATAGAGAATGTATAGATAGTATAATTAATATTTTTGACTGATGGTGCTCGATGGAAATTGATTTAAAATTCTAAATTATGTTTTTGTTTGCTCACTGCTCACATATAATGTAGCCCGATGATGCCGAAACGTGAAACCCGGGTCGCTAACAGTGATCTCACACATGGAAGATTACATGTATTATATATACAAAATATTTGTTTTAATAAATATTATTAAGCTTTAGTATTCAACCAATTTTATTTGAATACTGCCAGTTCACTGTAATACTTACTTAATTTTGTGCCCTGTTATGAACGTCATGTAACAATGTTACCCCACAATAAGTCAGATTAAAATTGAGATTCTTCCATTGAAAAGATATTGATATTTTTTTTTTTTGTATTATAAAGAATATCTCTATAATTTTCGTAGCAGAAGAATGTGCACCTCGTCGAGAAACACGTGCCACTGATGATTGTTGAGTATTTATTTTTAGAGGCCGCTAAACGAAAACGAAAACTCCGGCTCCAGGGCTCGAGCTGCGGGCCATCTGTTCCGGAGTCAACTGACGGGCGATGCAACTCAGTTGCATAATGTATACACAAATAAAACGGAAGCCGTTAGAAGCCATTACATCAAAATGAATATGCAATATTGGTACATGTAAAATTTTATGTTCGAAAATAAACAATTTACTACCTCCCATTAATCAGACATCGTTTAGCAGTAAATCCTATAGTAGTATAAATTAAAATATATTGTTGAATTTATTGCACTATAGTCTATTCAATACATACTGATAATTTTATTTATTACTTGATATTAACAGGGTTTACTTAGAATAGATGTCATGCACACTATACTTAGTGAACACCAATTAAATCCATCAGCAACTGCCCATGGTATATATATTATATTACAACTTAAATCTCATGAAGAGTTTTTTTTCCTACAAATGTATTATATATCTCCGTATTAAGATTGGTATGGTTGATCTATAACAGACCACCAAATTGACTAAATTCAATTGAAAACTTCTTAATATATTTGTGAAAGTATATTAGGCACTGTATCATTATTTTATTTGTATTTTTCTATGTCCGCTTCGAAAGTGGAGCATATGGATCTGCACAAATAAGCGCCCCGAAGTATCTTCCGGAGTATACGGATATTCACAGTATTAAGTCATATCCCGAAAGATTATTTTTCACAAGAATTGGTTGTCAAACAATTCAAACACATGCTCAACCGAATGATGGAGAACTGGATGCATTTCTGGATTTGTGTGGGACTCGGACCCGCATCCCCCGGATTACAAGGCGCACACGTTAACCTTTACACTACCGGAAAGAAATATATCATAAAATATCAGATACTAATAGGTACTACTTCTTTCCATTTTTTTCCCGTATCACAATTCAGAAGTCAGCCACTCAAAAGATATTTTGCTCAAATATAGCGAAGTTTCGTTACAACAAAATATCGTCTACACACAAACTTCACCAAAAATAAATTTAACACTTTTATTGCTGTTAGAATTTATAAATGTCTGTCTTGTTAATATGATTATTTTAAAAATTAAACACATTACATTTCTACGTTGTCTATATGTATACAGCTTGATTATAATATGTTAAAAAAACTAAATCTGAGTTATAGATACATATGTATATGGACATATATATATAGCCCAACAACACATATAACAGTAATATTACAATGTAATACCCACCGCAACGCTTTCAAAGCTCGGTCTAACATTCTAACATAGTGTAATCCCCTGAAAAATAAAGTTTCGCTGAACCATTCAAACTAAATCTTCCATTAAAGTTGATAATCTGACGCGAGAACTAATTTCCACTGCGTAGAGCGAGCGCTATACGTGAATGAAATATAGAAGAAGTGTGATCTTCTGATGCATTTCCATAAAGTTATTGTAGCGCGACGAATGCTGCGCTATGATTTATTGATGTTTCACGCATCTTAGCATCAATAGATGACTGTTTTTTTTTGTAGTGTTATGAAAAAATGTTAAAGTTTTATTGTATTTATTTATAAATAGATAATATTTCTTTTGAACACTGTGTCAATGATATTATGTTGAAATCTGAATGTAAAAAACAAAATAATGTCATATGAAATTGACACATATTCAATAGTATTGATAAATTCCTCAACCTTTACAATACATATAATATTTTGATTTAGATTGAATTCATTTTATAATTATATATTTATATTTTATAATTTTATAACTGTACCCTCGGTAGTGTAGAGGTGATCCTAGAATCCATTCCCAAATATCGACTGTGAAAAGAATCTTTTATCAATTGTCTGACAAGCAAATCTCGTGAAAATTAATCTGTCAAGATATTTCTTTACGTTGCAGAAATTCTTATACATATTCTACTTTCGGAGCAGACATCTTCACACTTTGTAGCTCCATATGCTCCACTCTTGGAGCGAACACGGTTGAAAATTATCTATATTTAAGACCGTAATTTATGAAATTAATATCTTTCGATAAATCCGCGCTGTATATATTTTATATTCAATATTTTTATAAAATTTATTGTAAAAAATATTGATGATCAACTAAATATCGAGAAAAAAGACGGAATTAACGTTTTAATTACATTCATAACGGACACAACCGCAAAACATTACATTTTACATCTTAAAATATTATCGTGGTTTGATTATATTTTAAAAATCTATACCTGTTATTCTACCTACACCGCGGCTCACCAAACGTAAACCACCACTTATTAAAAATAGCTGTATCGTCCTAATTTTGATAAAATCAAAAACAATCTCATTTTGCTTAATAATCGACAAAGGGCTGTATTTATAATACCATTCTTGACAATGGTATTACAACCGAAAAACAAAATTGTTTAAATACAGTTATTTTAAGTGAATTCAAGTGTAATATTACGTATGTCTATACATACTTTAAAAAACGTATCGACGTGTGTGATCAAACCTTAAGAATTTAGTTTCATAATCCTCTCAATCCGCCTTGAATAATTGCGTAACTATCTTCTTGAATAAGTCGATGCTTACCTCCTAAAAAGCTCTTTTAAACCATTTACCAAAGTCTTACAGTAAATTCGTCTGGAGCTTATTTTAGTCTGAGAAAGCTTTTTATTCAATTCCTGAGTACAAAGTTGCCGCTCGTCAATGTAGTATTAGGTATTTGGAATTTAAATTTCTGTTTCCATAGACGTACAAATACATCCCAAGAATATTTTTATTTAAATAATTAATTTCTTTTATAAAAAAAATATATAATTATGCAGTTAATTGAAATATTTCAAATAGTCATCTCAAAGTATAATTTTAATAATTAATAAAATGCTTTCAAAATTAGTGTTTTATATTAATTTAATAAAATTAAAATCGTTGAAAGAAGTACACGGGGTACGAAACGTACAATCACTAAATTTGTAATTGTGCAGCGTGTTTTGTCTTACGAGGCATGTCTCGCTTTCTTATTCTCTCTACATTTATTATGCGAGAGTATACTGTGACGTTACGGACATATTCATTATGTACTGGGAGTTTTCCAGGAGTAGCTTGCCATGAGAGTGTTTGAGATTAACTACAATATCAATAATTATTACCTAGTCGAGAAAGACCTTTACGAACATTAACATTCCTAAAAATTAAACGAAATCGCCGATTGGTACATGGTAGAACCGACTCGAGAAGCTCTTACGTTTTAACCGATATATGGAAACAACTTTTGTTTGGATGATGATGGATGATATTATCGAACCAAATTATATCCTCGTCTTTAAACGATTACAAACAAAACCCTAATTATATAATTGTATGGAAATAGACATAGCAACCTTTAGCTAAGGCAGTGGAAAGAGAGCTACAATATACAGTGTAAATTCAAAGAAAATATAAATATTTAAACTATTTATATAATGTAATATAAATCTTATACTATTTCGGTATTTTTATGAATTCGGCAAGTTTGTTTGTTCAACTAATGCACTTTGGTTTGCAATTTTCGCTATCTTATCTGTTATACATTTTGATAGTATTGTATTATTTGTTTATTCAAGTGATGTTGAATTTCAAAAATAATAATAAAACTGTGTTTGGAACAAGGACACAATAAAAATGTAGGTTCATTTCATTTGACATGTTTGCACATGTTACATCAGTATGTTAGCACTTGTTCCTAGCAATTGAATAATTCAACGAGGAGTTATTTTTACATATAAATGATTTTTCTAACTACCGTGTATCTTGTCACATACGCGGTTTTTTAAAATACGTCAGTTATAATTTAATATTTCTTTTGAGTTACTCCCTATTCAAAAAAGTCTGTCTAAAGTGTGTCTCAAACAAATAAAATTCAGTCATGTTTACATATTAATATTCTGATTGGCTGTCAGTCACGCTACTCATACAGATTTTAGACTCTACATAAACATCGGTAATCAGACAACTGCACGCATGACAAGTGCTCACATGACATCTGCGCACACATTGAAGT
>JAGVSQ010014826.1:0-10438 GCA_022683975.1 Rhyacophila evoluta
TTGGAGGCAAAACCACCGTGACCGGTTAAGAACTGGGAAGTCCAATGGTCTGGAGCCGATTTGGTTATCTCCATGCGCCACGTTAGGTTCTTTCTACAGTCGGATATTATGAAATCTTGTGAAAGGAGGTTTCGAAAGCTAAATGTTGTAAATCGCTGCTCTAGCGTAACGATTGTGTGTCAAATGTTGATACAATTTATATAATAATAATATATACAGAGGAAATCATAATTCAAACTGAATACGTAATGAAAGATTAAACAAATGCGATATTGCGTGAATGAACATTTATTAAGGATTAATTTTAATTAGAATAATACTACGTACATTGTTCTATTATTGTTGTAACATTACTGTGAAATATTACATTATTATAACAACATAATATTATTAATATATTTTGAAATTAAAACTTGCTTTACATAATGAGTACGTCCACTCCAACATATAGCATATGAATTCACATGGTATACAAAATGTCCACTCCGAAAGTGAAGTATACTCCGCTATGTGAAGATACGTTTCGATTATTATTCACGAGATTAGTTGTCAGATAATTCAATGTAATAGTCACACAGACCTGCATTTCATGATTTTATAAAATCCAGCATTCCTCGGATGCGAGATGCTTATGCTAGTCACGAATTTATATCGTCGTTTTAGGATTATTTTGTCGAATAAACTAACCGTCAAATGTTGAGAAGATGAAAAACAAATGTCATTTAAATACATACAAATAAATAAATAAACTAAGGTAGCTGAGCTTTTTTTTATTGCTATATGATTGCTGTATTATAGAAGAATAGAATTACAGTATACAATATTGTATGAACTACCTAATTAATTGAAAATACATTTTGTTTTTCAGATCAAGCTCCGTAGATATTCGATAAACCAATCCCAAAGCAATGATACGTCAGATCTAAAGATAGAGCGTACAGTTACACCCCTGATTATTGAATATTCTCGAACCCTTAGTAGTAACCGATTTATTGCACTTCTGTTAAAGGCCTATTACGCTACACAATATTAAGTGCTCTTAATTCAGAGTGGGCGTGGTCTCTTGTATGTGATTTAAGTGCCTAAGGCTTACTACACCACACTAAGTAAGGGTAAGGGTGCCTTGAAATTGTGTAGTGTAATAGGCCTTCTACTCTCATATATATTTAACTTGTTTGTTCATCACCTTAACTTGATATTCAAGAAGATTAAAGAAATTTAACATGATCTTGCTTACAAACACTATAACTTAAAATTGTTTATTACCCTTGGTAATGACATTCTGGAACTTAAAAGAGTAATAATTAACCTTGTTTACAGGCCAATTGTGTCACCTTACTATGTCAGCCCTGTTTTTTTTACAATTAAATTATAAGACCATGTGAGATCACATGATGTACGACATGGCTATATAAAAGACGAACAGACGATACATACGCTCACGACCGCTCCACGCGCTCGCCGCGTGGTAACTGACCTCCTAAATCGGGACGACCCGATCGCTCTATATAGGAACCCTTACTTCCTGAGGCTTAGTACACCACATTTCGTAAGGCTAAGGGTGCCTTGAGATTGGATAGTGTAATAGGCCTTTAACTTGTAACACAGTGTTGTCAGAACAAAATTGCATCTTTCTGAAAATTCAAGATCTTTCAATAAAGCAAAAGTCATTCCTGATAATCATTATTTGGATAACTCTCCGACAAGAATAGTTGTTCAAATCCAGAATATCACGTGTCGGACGGTATTTTTGCGAATTTATTCAAGATTATCTTCAAGGGAATATTCTACACCGGATAAATCCACGAAGAAATTGAAAAAATTATCCAAAAGTAATAATAATTATTTTTTTGGATCATAGCAGTACGGATAAATCTCTACAATGCGTAAAATAGCACACTTGTGATTAAGAATACACATTGTACAGATTGCGCAAAAAATAGTATTACCTTTTTCCACATTTAAGTGCAAAAAGCAATTAATAAGGTTTGTATAACATGTACAAACTCTATCCGTATTTAATGGAACAAAAATTCTTAATAATTAAAAAGTAAATTAGCATAATAAAAATTTACGGACGCATTTTACAGCTAGGGAAATAAAAAAAATAGAATGAATTATTTATAGCTTTAAATATAGACGACAGTTTGGTCTGTATTTTTAAATATCTATCTGAATTGAAATAATATTTTTTTTCTTTTTATAATAAAAGTATTTGGACACGTTTTAAATTACATTTCAAAATACTCATTTTACAGCTTGGAAAATAAAGAAAAATGTAAGATGGTGGAATTTATAGCTTCAATTGTATTATTTAATATCTCTTACTCGCCGTGAAATTATTTTTAAAAGTAAATAAAAAGAACTGAAATAATATTCCGGAAGAAGTATAAAACGGAAATGAGTGAGGAATAGATAATATAAAATATTTTCATCTGGGCAGTGAGTTTTATTAGTGGTTTTAAATTTAAAATGGCGCACCGTAAATGTATTTCATTATGATTACTTTTCTTTCCGAATGCGGTTTTCGAGAGGGATGTTTCACGACAGGAGCTTTAAAGTTCGTATTGTTATTAGCAGTTTTGAAAAGAACTGCAAGTAACAACGCACGACTCTAACAACTATACTAATGTATCACAAATAAACTTTATAGTCTCTTATTAACGAGACTGTGAAACGAAACATTTAATCAAATAACGTATTGAATGCACAAATATATTAATTTGTTAATAGTATTATAAAATAATTATATTAATGTTTTATACCAGGTGGTTTCGCCTCCTTCTCGCTATGCTCGTCAACCTCCGCTAAAAAGAAAGACTAATTTGTATATTGTATGCATATTATATTACATTTACGTATATTGTTATAAAAGTATAAAACAGATTATGTTAAGCTATAAAGCATTCATTGTCTTTGCTATCAGTTAAATGTCACTATAAGCACAAAGAAACAACAAAATTAACCCATAGCCGCAACGTTTTTTTTCAACGAATAAGCAAAAATCTTGATTCTCCCACTGTCTGAGTCCAATTGGGTTGAGCATTTGTCTGATAAACAATTCTCGTAAAAAATGTCTCTGTCAATACGTCTTCACATTGCGAAAATCCATATACTGAAATTTCAGAGTGGATTCTTTACACTGTGTAGTTCTATATGCCCCAATTCGGGAGCGAACATGGTATAAACGGAAAAATAAAAAATACTATCATTTTTAATTTTATTTTTATTTTTAAAAAATATTTAAATTATTTTGAACCACTCTGCCTTTCTTATTAATTATACGGGACACACAAAAACGAATACATAAATCAATCTGTCTCTTTCTTCGTTCACATACATGTGTGCATCCGAGGTACACGTATCATTTTTATACCGTGTCGAAGCTATTGAAAATTTACGATTCTATCAAATCGCACGTAGTTTGATTGAATAATTGTTAATCTTCGTGATTATTCGGGTACACTCGTGCTATTTCAGGTATCATTTCAACACATATATAAAATGTAAGAACGGTGACCGAGAAGGGGTAGACAACTTGTGTAGAGAGAGATAAAAATCTCTACATAATTTTTAACTAGCACTGCCCTATGGTGGATAGTGACCAGAACTTATATATTTCATTTTATTTCTCAAAATATACCAACTGCAAAGTCTCCATAATTTATGTATTCCTCATAAAAACCCCTATGATTTCACTGGTGTCATTACAAAATAAAATAATAGTTTCGTATTAAATTTATGATCAGCATGTACGTGTGTATGATCTACTTTGTTATGAGTGTATAACGGCAGCGTCTATCTCTCATTTAAATGATGTCATTACGTATCAATGGGGAAGAGAATGAGTAGCAGTTAGACACCGTCATCAATCAGTCAATAAATGATATCTGCCCGGATATGTAATCTCTTTTGTTTTTCTTTCATGTCTTGCAATTTTTTTATGTTATTTGACTCTTAATACACAATAAAATAGTTTTTAAAGCTAATTATAATAATCGATTCAGGAGATTTTGCATAATTTGAAATTGAAACATAAAAATTTTACTGGACACACGGGAGCTAGCACCGTGGCTCTTGGGACAGTAATGCAAGAGTTAAAGTCATGATGAGTTATGTATTGACCTTTTAAAAGTAATATCATATAAATTCTGTTGATGGATAGCTTAAGGTAGATTATGTGGCATTTAATAGAATATATTAATTTTATGCATCGTTGTATAAAATGTATATAAAGACTAAAATAACGAAAATGGCAAAACGATTGATATATACCTGTACCGGTCCAATACTGTAACAACTCAAAAAAATAATATCGAGACTTTTGTATTTTGTTATTGTATTGCACGACAATCCTAGTGAAAAGAGCCAATGTTAAACAAACTTTTAGAGTAAATGTGAAAATATGTTATATTTCAACAAGCTATTTATTTATTTATTTTATACGTTATAACATTACAAATTCTAAGCTTAACACATTAAAAACACGATATACATATGATTAAAATAAAAAATATTGAAAAGTTTATGTTTATAAATATATATTATATAAGTATTTAAATACAAATATATATTCATAAGAAAGAAGAGAGTAGCTACCAAGTAATTTAGACAGACCTTATTCTAATAATGTGTGTAGTAATATCCATCTAACTCACTAAACTCACCTCACCTAGGTGGAAGATATCAATATTGTGTTGCATGGCTAGTAATTGATGTAAAGAATCAAACACAACGATGAAGTCAATTTTTGTGAACTAATACGGCATTGAAGTAATACAGCAATATGTGAATAGACATTAAATAGTTTTTTTATATTATAGTAAATGCTATCGCTAACTATTAGTACGTTCACATTTATTTTTTAAATTGGTCTAATTTTGCCCATTGAACATTCATAGACATTTTTAGGAACTAGTCTTGTGTAAAAATCGAAAACTGTCTTTAAATGAACATCAGATTAAAAAAAAAAAATATGTTCTATTATTTAAAAAACTGTGTTGTAAGGTGTTTGATTAAGTATCCCTGACATAAGACATCCGCCCGCGTTGCAGCGCCATCTTCCGTTTACGACACAACAATGTGGCGCGTATGTATGGGAAGTTAGTTTGTTACACTGGCAACATTATTTGACCGGTCGACATTTAGCATCACGGAATTGCACATAAACGCTTTACGTGCCTCACTTTATGCTTTTCACACAGTAATAATCTAATAATGTAAGCCGAACAACTCCGCAGTGGAGTGCTTCTTGCTTAAAATAACAAAAATATGTAGCTTCATAACATAGAGCACCATTTTTATCTATTCTTAATGAACACCATGAAATTATGACCAGATACAGGATAAAACTGCCAATCTTGAATAATTAACGCTACGTTTCTTGTTTTAAATACTCCTGTTTAGTTGTCTCGGAAATATAAAAAATGTACCAGATGTCCCGAATTTTATAAAGTGTTTCTCAATTTTCGTCTGTTATCGAACAACCAAGCCGTCATTTACCGTGAGAACATTTTATTGCACTGAAAAAATGAAAAATCCATTAGATTAATAAATAATACATTTTCGGGACATCTTTTGTTTCCGAGACACAATATCACCCCTTTGAAGGTAAATCTCATTAAATGCATTTTTGTAGTTTTGAGATATTGAGGTTTTAAGATAGTTTTTGCGATATAAAATCCGTTTCTTAAGTTACACTCTTCTGCTTTTTTCTCCGTTAATAGGATGGCTATCGTCAAACTGATTTTTGCAAACGATAAGCCCTGTAAAAATTAGTGGACCTATCAAACAAATTAATTTTGGCCAAAAATGCACTTAATGAGTTTTGATTTTAAAGGGCTGATATTATTAAACAACTTCAGCTAGTAGAGAAATAAATATTAAGAATACTGTCATAAAAAAAAGCCGTATACAAGGGGTAATTATTTTTTTAAGGGAAAAAGTCTAAAATTTTCCCGAAAATGAGAAATGAAAATACACAAACTTCTAACTCTGTTACTCAATAAATATCATTGAATGGAGCTTTTAAATTAAATTTGAATTTTATTAAAATATAACGACACATTAAATAATGTCCCGCATCCATTATTTTAAAAGCTTTAGCGTAGGAGAAGGAGATACGGGATATTGATTTGACATCATTAATAAGAATAGTGTATGCTCCGATTGGGAAGCGAATGCAATAAGTAAAATCAACCAGATGATAATCAGAAAGCTTAATTGGAAAGAGAAAAGTATTATTTAACCCTTATATTATTTAATAAAACTCTCACTGCAAAACAAACACTGGACGTTACCCTTACCGTTGTTAATGATTCCAGAGAGCTTTTTGCAACTCGGTTGCTCATTAAAAATTTATAAACTTACATATAAAATTGATAGAATTTGAACAAATTTTAGATAATATTACTTATTTAGGTATAAAGATTAGTATATCATTATGAAAATCAACAGATGGTTAGTTAAATGCTATGTTTCAATAATATATATAATATTAAATTTTAATAGGCGATAATATTTTATAATACAAATAAATTAAAAAATATATAGCCTACATAATTCTATTGGAAAATGCAAACAAATCTTACATTGCTTAAAAAGTGACTTGTTGCACTACTTATGTAAAAGTAAATGTATTTTTTTTCATTAAGAAAAAGTAAGAGCGAGTTTACTTAGTCTAGAAGTAACATTGTGGTTAGGTTAGTATTTTTTGTTGCACGCCAAGTGTGCGAATAAATAGAAACGAATAAAACTTAGCAAGAAACTTGATGCGATTCCTGGCAAGAAGCGCTGAAGTTAAGCAGATAATAAACCGTTGAATTAATGAGAACAATCTCTCGACCGATGAATATATTTACGACTCTACGCAAGTGACAAATTAAACATTAAAAAATACTAAGAACCGTATCCCCTTCTAATTTGTACTAGATTAATTTCATCTAGTTGGGAGATATGTTTTAAGTACGAAGTTATAATTGATTTTAATTAGAGATTAAAATCTATAGAAAGCTTACAAAAAGCTCTCGTAATTAATATAAAGAATAGTGTTTAACAGATTTGAACTAATCATTTCTATAATTATCATTTCATAAATAATTAACCTGCTTATTGTTTCTCCAGCCAGTCTCAAACGTTTTACACAATTTATTTTATATCTATGGTATTAGACGACTAGAAGTCCACATGTCACATCATCCATTAAGACTCATATTTGACATAACTTAAAACGATCCTTCTTTTAATATTACAATGAAAAACTTCGTAATTATTCGCTTCAAGTACGACAATATATGTTTTATAATATAATGTAACTAACCATTTAAATATATATCATTAATGAGAAAAAAACTATAAGATATATTTGACATGGACAGATCTAGTATAAGCTCCAATATATTACTATATCAACTTTGGAAAGAAAAAAGGACGTAATCCACATAGAAAAAGTTTTAAAGGAGGCACAAAAAACGTTTAACTGATGATTTTGAGCCAAAGTCAAAACATTACATAGAAAATACTTGAAGTGCACGAAGACTAAAACTAGTGTTTTATTTATTCAATATGATATTCATTCAATAAATTAGTAAAGGGAAATAAATAAAATTGATTAGGCGGAAGCCCCCTTTCTTACTGGCTAATTTTACAGGCCATCGTTTTTTCAAACTTATAAGCTAAATTTGGACATTAATTATATATCCTTATAGCTTATATCCTTTAGATAGAACGTGTATTAAGTTATATACAATACATCCCGATGATCGAATAAAGGTTAGTTTGAAAAATTGAGGGTGACGTCTTTTCTCCTTTCCACAGTAGATATAGTATAGTAATACAACTTAGAAGTGAAAAGAATATTTTAAATGAATGAAATAAAGATTAACTTTGTTGAAAAATATATGCGATTCCTTAATATGTGATAAAACGTTAATTTAAGTTACATTAGGTAGCTTACAAGTGATTTTCGTGAAAAAGTCTTCATTTTCTGAGTTAAAAACAAAATGTGAACTTCATTCGAATGCCGAAATAAATTAAAGCTTTCCTTTCCATTAATCAATAAATAAATTAATAAATTACTCATTTCTTTTTAATCAACAGTACGTCGCGGTTTTTATTTGAGCGAGAGGCATAACTCTCCCAGAGGCTAACGAGGGAACCTATTAAAATTATCTACTATTTTATTTTATGATGGCATTATATTACTGAAAATACTCCAATAGATTTTACGAGAAAAAGTAATTTCAGACAAGCATGCGTCGTATTAAAATTCACTTAAACTATAGGGTTACAAAATTAACAACGAACAGAATGTGTGGCCATATAAAAGCGAGAATAAATTTTCCTTAAATGTTGCGAAATATCTATTCAACGCGTGGCTAGGTCGTTAAAACTGCGTAGAACATTTTAATATCGTGTTCAGAGCATGAAAAATTAGACAATGTTACCTCAACGTTAAAATATTAAATAGTTTGTACATAGAGCCAGTTTAAGATACTGGCAACACGAGCAGTTGCCCCGGCGCCATGTTCTTAGATGAGCCACTACATATCTTACTTATTCACTAAAAAGTGAAAATCGTTATCAAAATATTGTTTCAAATTTGTTTTTAAAATGGAAAAATACAGGATTGTAATTTATCTGCAGTGCAAATTAACGCGGTGCTTATTATTGTAATTATCATTTCTGTACGATACATTTTAAGATAGTAAACTCATTTATATATTATTGGTTTTTTACCCATCTTTTTTTAAAAATAAAACTTAAAAGTGTGTATTAAATTGCGATCTGTCGCACAAGTTTTCTTTAAGTGAATAATATTTTGAAAATAAAGCTAAATATAAAATTATTAATCACCATTTCTGATGATAAAGATTAGCACACTTTGACTAGATGGCCGAGAAGTAAGCACGCACACTACGCAGCCGGACACTGAAAGTTCAAATCTCACAGCTCTATAAAGGATGTAAAACTTAATAAACCTGAACAGTCGAAATCAAGCAATTTTCATGAAATAAATCTGTCTAAATATTTAAGTCATTTTAATGCAAAGATCGATTTTCATTTATGGAGGGATTATCTTCACACTGTTGAGATCCATATGCTCTACGTATGGGGCGGATATAGTATACAAAATATGTAGTAAAATTATGAATTTAAGCACTATGAAATATATTTATGATAGAAATGTCGCTAAAATATTTTATTTTGAAAATATAGTTCCGCGGAAGAACGCGTGAACAAGCGACAAAATAAATCACGCTATTTTTCTGTCGCCAGCTTTTAAAAGAGTAAGCAAAGATGATTGATCTAAAATGCGGCGCGCTACAAGCGAATAATAAAGGAAAACAAAAAAATAGCGAGACACACAGGCATGCAAAATTTTATTTTATTTTCTTGTTTGCTCTTTCAAACTAAAAGACAATTTAATTTGAAAACTTTCCAGCGGTGTAAAGTATGAAGCGGAAATCTACTTTTGTTCGCCATGATTGATGTCTTGCAAAGTTTACAGAAAAATTAAAAATAGAGCTTTTTCATTACACCGACTTATTGATACGTATTTGTCCCGTTTGAACTTTCAAAGTGGTTATTGTTTAATTATAAAGAGCAAAAATAAATCAATCAATGCCAGCTTTTAAAAAATAATGTTGCTCGTTATTTTTTAAACTTTCATCGTAAAGCTTTTTTATAAGGGTATAAATATTACTGTACGGTGTATGGATCAAAAACGAAATTGGCACTTGGCACATTTATGAGATGTTCGTCGTTAAAAAGACTAAAGTCGAAACACAAGAGTAGAAGTAAAATTAACGTCAGTGTTTGGTGGACTTTGATTAAAAAATCGAAGCTTTTTGAAATTCATATTTTCTTACCATGCACTCTACATCCTAAAAGTGGAATATATGGACCTCAATAGTAATTATCAAATTGCTTCTATATCATATATGATAAGAAAATAACAATTATTTGAGCCAATACATTCACAGCACAAAAAATACTATTAGTAAGTATACATGTATTATATATAAAAATGTATGCGAAATAAAGCAATTGAAAATAACTAATTAATAAATTATAGAAATGGGCTACGTTGGTCTTCACATTATAATGAATTATTCTGACAGTTTTTTTGAGAATTGGTTGTCAACTGATCGCTCAGTTCATTGAGCACTTGATTCTAAGTTTTTGGATTTGTTTTTTTCGATAAAATATGGTATATTTATATACTAAATTCTAAATTATTTAAAACGAATAGTTCTATCAAGAAATTTTGGAGATCAATCGAGCACAGCTATTGAATCTTCCATTTTTGAATGATCAGCTAATGTTCTCCAATAGTCCATTGCTATATCCAATACCTTATTAGTAAACGTATCTATAACAGGCTATTTTATAATTGATTAAGTATTGTTATATTTTCTAATGATATTCATTATAATTA